>JAEIFV010001118.1:0-90695 GCA_018904265.1 Lordiphosa collinella | reverse complement strand
GTTTGACGCACTTCGTTTACCAGCTTTGTATAAACTTGAAGATGTTGCAAGTACAAGCTCACTGCAAGAAGCTTCGTTTACAATTTGGGCGATTTTCTTCAATTTGGTTTTGTTGGAACATTCGTCGAATGGCTTATCCGGTCTTCCACGATTAGCCAGTGGATCGACTAATAAGAGTTGTCCGTCTAACCACTCTTTATTTTTTTCCTCAAACTTGAGGAAGCTGTAATGGTTAGCTCTCCATCTTTCACTCAACTTCGCTACAAAATTTCTAATTTTTTTGGCCATTAGTTGGACCTCCATCTCATCATACATTTTGATATCGATTAAATTATCAAATATATAGCTTTCAACAGCTGAAAATTTTTTTGTGGGCATGGGCTCGTCGCGCCATAGTAAATAAAGCTCTCGCCTGAGCACCGACATTGCGCCTAAAAAATTTAATATCATGTAAAGTTGGATGCGGGCGGATATCATATTGGACATATCACAATCACAAGACAACATAGTAATATAAAAGAAAAATTCTAGCGCGAGTCCCTACGAATCTCGGAAGATCTGGTCCACGGAAGTCTTACGTTCGCTGTTTTCAAATGGTTAGTGGTATAGTTAAATTTACCTACATTTATTTTATAAAACGCTTAAGCACAGAACACAAACAAAAATTTTTTTAGATAATACATACCTCCAGCTATAAATTAAAACACTTTTCTTCCTCTTAATTATAACAAAGGCAACTTCAGATCAAATTCGGCAATGCGCATAAAAAGCGCGGAAGAGCTTATTGATGCACGTGCTGAAACATATGTAGTGTTTGACTGCTCACAGATGATCAACTAGAGCTTGTCAATCGATATAGAACCTATTTATTAGCTCAGTGCGATATTAGTAATCGATAGAGACTCAATTTTGGTGCAAACAAACACTTTGAAAATTGAATTAAACGACGCTAGATCGACCATTTCGCCCACTGTGCGCTGTTCGTCTAGCATCAGCGGCTAACAGAAATGTGTTTCTTGTTGTTGCATGCGATATTTTTTGTACTTGGACTCTATGGCATGGATATATTTTTATGGCAAGGGTATTTTAAGTAAATAAGTTGTTTTCATATAGAACTCTACTTTAGTTAATTCACATTAAATTTACTTTTGCAAATAATATCAATATTTCAATAAATAATTATTCCATGCGATCACCAAATGGGACTGCAAACGCTAAATGTACCAAACAGGTGTACACATGGTATAACGAGAAAGGTATGGACATGCGAGTGTGCGCCCTCGCAAAAGTACTCAGAAGTACTCAGTGTCTTGCGTACTTTTCAACTGAAAGCATTGTCGCGGACGGATTTTTTGTTGATTTTTTTATTTGGGGGGTGGTTTTTTAGTGAACTGAACCTTGTTGTTGTTGTCGTTTTATGGAATGCAGCAAAAAATGAATACATACTTAACTGTGTACGTCTTGTGTTGTTGCCTTACAACAGAAAATGTATACATACTTTTGCATGTACTATATATGAAAGCATCGGGATGTTCAATTCTAGCTTTAATATTAATAATATTCAAATGGTTTCAATAAATATTTACCACCTAAATTGGTTTGTTTGTTTAAATGTTTCTTTTTCTGAAAACCCTTTTTGTACACACACACACACAAGCACCCAAATATGCGTCCATGTGCGCCGATTGCTCGAGCGCTCACTCTCTCTCTCCCACTCTCTCTCGCGCTCTTGACAAATGCTTAGTACGCAGAAAAAAATCTTGTCCCTACCTAGTATAATTATACCATGGGTGTACATACAAACATACATTCCTAGTCCGATTTGGCTCTGCTTGTGAATAAGGGGGAAAGAGAAAAAGAGCAACTTACATTCATATATCCAAAAGCTCCAAAGTTGAAAGGCCTTCCAGCGGAGAGTTTGATGATTTTTATATGATGATTTTTCTCTAAGGGCTTAAGATTGGCATGTGGGGGGCTTTATGTAATTTTCAGGAATAATTTTACTTAAAAAAACACATTGCCTTGGCCGTCAATAGGCCAACCATGATTTACAGTTTTTTCAGCTCTCACAACAACACCTACACTTTTGCAGCTGCTAGTTCGGAGTTTTTGTAACTTTCTTCGGCTTTCGGTTATTGGCACCCACTTCTTATAGCCGTTCTTTTGGGTCTTTTGGCCTTATTATGGAAGTTATTGAGAAAATTACACACGCCAAGAGCCTGACTTGAGGGAAGTCGCGAGCGCACTGAGGCTGCAGGCTATACAAATGGCATACTTAGGAAAAAGCTTTTGAAGAGCATGGGCGTCGTCTGCCTGAGCCAGGGGGGTCATCTGCAGGGGCTCCAGCATCTAAGAGCGATCGTCCCACTTCTCTTACTTTTTCGCTGACACACACCAATACACAATGGATGACCGCCTTCTCCCAGGTGGAACGTTGGCGATTGGTGTGGGTGGGTGATGGGTGGTAGGTGGCAAACGTGCTGACAGCAACGTTTGAAAGTGCACTATAAACGAAACAAAACCGATTTCAGCTAAAGAGAATTTACCCAATATGGGTGGCAGCACATACCTTTTCTTGTGCGACAACAAGAAGAGTATTAATTCTCTTGCTGATCGGATTTTGTAGGGTCGGATGCCTGCAGATTAGAGTTCTGCTAGGGCCGTTTTTCGTTCTTGCAGAATATAGTTTGTTGGTTTGCACAGCCGACACGGGTATAGTTTAGCTATATTTGTTTAGCTCTTAACACGCTTATGCACTTAGGTTTCGACTTATTCGTTTTTCGCCCGATTATAACCTCTCACGTATCGCAAAGGGAGCTATCCGACGTGAAGGAAGTACTTATATGTATGAGACCGATCAGCAAAGAGGCTGCGTGCTGCCGCATGTGGGCTTAAATAGGTCTTAGAAAAGCTTTTTCTTTCGAACCAACCTGAAGTTGGTGGCGCTTAAGACTGCATTGAGAGACAGTTTTCTCTCTTCAAGCTTTGGTATATCGAATTGCCAACTTCATTCAAACTTATCGCATGCGACAATTTTGTTAAGGAATGCCATGGGATAAATAAATGGAGATTTTATAGATTTGAATAAACCAATTGGTTTGTTTAAACCAAACCACGACCATTACACAACTTGGGTATCCACTTCAACAAAACATTATCATGGAATGACCACATCAATAGAGCAACTGGAAGGTGGTTCGGATTACTTAGGCAGCTGTCTTTATCCCAAAAGTTTCTTCCAATTCAAATTCGAATGACAGTGGCTAGAATGTGTCTAATTCCTACTCTATTTTATGGCGTTGAGATTTTTGTAAATTGAAAGTCGCTTTTAATTCTATAGCTCGTTATATATTAGAAAAAAGTAGAAATGAGCATATAACATTTTATACTCTGTACCAAAGGTACATAGAGTATAATAAGTTTGTGCAAAAGTATGTAACAGCCAGAAGGAAGCATCTCGGACCCCATAAAGTATATATATTCTTGATCAGCATCAACAGCCGAGTCGATATAGCCAAGTCCGTCTGTCTGTCCGTATGAACGCACAGATCTCAGAGATGGTAAGAGATAGAGGTTTGACATGTATGGAATATATGCTTCTTATACTTGAAGGCAGATCAAGTGTATTTTCAATTTTTGCCACGACCCCTTTCGCCCACTTCATATCTCCTACAGTTTTATAGATAGAAGGTTCGAACCTTTTAGACATATTTTCTAATAAAAATTTTTGTTCGATTTGCCAAAGGAATGGTAAAGATCAGATGAATGGTGGTAAAGATAGGAGCAAACGAAAATTCAATATATCTGGGCTGCTCCTGCAGCAGCAAAACACATACATATGTATGTAGATGTGTGTATATGAGCAACGACTACACAGCAAAGTGATAGCCAACAATATTTTAAGACAAATTTTTATTTAACGATTCATATTGGATCGTTGTGGGTGTGATAACCCCGCCCCGCCAAAAATTCCTCCTTTTAAATGAATTAAACCTGCAAATATATTGTCTGAGTAATTCCAACAACGAAATCTTATAAAAACCTAACCGCTATGGCTAGCTCATTATATCAATTGGATTCTTGCAGCTAACTGGGACGCTCTTTCCCCCTTCCGCTCCCACATTCCCCCTATTGGGAAAACCCTTGCCCATCTGACTACTAAGACGAGGATTGTTTAAATTGCAAATAATATAAAATAGTCTAGTTTTTAATTCTAACATAATATCAAACTTAATCACAATGATCAAGTCATTCTGGTCACTCCGGAGTCCCGCGTAGTTTCGATGTACGCCCATCTCTAGCTCTGGCAAATGCAAGGTTTTTTTTTGTCTGCAGCGCGTGCCAATCCTCGCTCTCTCTCTAATTATACTGTACCGAGTACATACAGTATAATAGTTTGTGCAAAAGTATGTAACAGCACCTTAAATGATAAGTATTTAAGCAACTCAAGTCGACTCGTGGATAAGTTTAGGGCCCTAATCTTATTACACAACATAATCATTCGCAGTGAACCAATTAACCTATATGAGGAAGCTTAGCTTGGCCATATCCTCGAGAACAAATAACTTAATATGTCCCAAAATAAAACTATCGAGTTCTGAGAAACTGTTTTCGTATGTGCCAACAAGCCATTGGAATTCTGGCCAAATGCCGTTAAATCCATAAAAAGCGCTACGTTTAAATTAAACTTAAAGAACATCTTCAAAAACAAAATAATTATTAATAACTTCATTTACTTTTTTATCCTTAATCATTATTTTTTTCTTTCTTTATTTTTATAATTAACTAGCTGAATACCCGGCGCACAGTGGCCGGATTCGCGAATTTGGCGTTGCAAAAATCGTAACTTTTTAACGGAAAGAGATATTTGAAAAATTTCAAAGGGGCGAGGATAGAAAATTCCTGTAGCTTTAAAATGAGCGTACGTTCATCTTGTAGGTTAACAGGAGGACTCAGGATCGGCTGCCAAAGTTGATAGTTTAATACTCTGAAAAAATTGCATGAAAAGTCTAAGTATTTTAATTTTTTTAAAACCGATTTATTAAAATGAAGTTGTAATACTATTAAAAATAACAAAATTAGTTCTAACTTGGGAATGGTTAATTTTCTTCTAAAATGTTATTAATTATAGAGAATTCATATCATTAGTGCTTAATAGACTTAATATTTCTGTTGAATATTCGTTGTTTAATTCCGCGAGTGTCCTGATGTGTCTGAGAGATGAGATTCTGAGGATCAGAGGAGGCCGACAACATGTTGAAAAGGTCTGTGTTTTCTTGATGTCGAGATATTTGCACACAATGTTCACCATATCTATACCTTTTGTAGTCCTTGTTTTTAGATTCTTGGGCTTCCTCTGACAGCTGTCCCATCGATAAAAAGTTGTTGCTGTATAAACTTCTCCACCATGATCCAATATTTTATGAACAGTAGGAGTAAGTTTTCTCTCTGGGTACTTTTGCGTTAAAGATCTCTTGTCTCCTTGGCATATTTTCCATATCTGCATGCTCCGTGCTGAATTTCCATTGTGGTACCTTGACTTCCTTTTTCCTGGTGAAACGTAGAGCACTCATCGATAGATTTCGTTGGTCTGCCTCGTGGTTGCCCAGAAGAAGGCTGGCCATATGGTAAATTATCTTTGAAAGGTATCGAAATCCATCCAGCCAATTCTGAGTTTTAAGTATAAATCCATTTCTCAGTTCGATTTGCTAACTTCCATTTAGATTTGTAGTCTGTAGGAAATATGTTTTTTAATTTGCGTCGTAATGATTTTCCCATCCTTCAAATCGTCATTTAGTATAATTAAGTTCGGTTTTTTACCTGCTGACTCGAAAGCTTTTTGGGATTTCGCGGTTTTGAAGAACTCAAATAATTTATGTCCCATTTTCGATAATACAAATATCACTATGTGTGCGTACTTTTTTTTCGCTCGACTGTTCAAATCCTGAATAATCTGCCTTTACTGGAGTTCAGCCCTTTATAAGTGTTCACAAGGAACACAGGTAGCAACAGGTAAAATAAAGGCATGGTCTGAAAAAAGCTAAATTCTTTTTGAAAGGGTTACGCAATATTAGGTAACAATTCACAACACCATCAAAAGACAATGACCAACTTCATTCATTGTAGTTCACAACGTGAATCGAAAGGCCAATTGTAACTACCTATATTATGTGCTGCACCTATCTCCAGTAAATCACAAAATACGCTATAAAATCATTTTACCTGCAACACTTTTTGTTCTTAGCTTCTTTAAAAATATTATTTATCTACATATTAAATCGCATACACTCACTGTAACGTTTAATCCGGCAGGTTTCAGCAGCTGCAACTTTTACAATACATTAATAAATAGACTAAGACGAGGATTGTTTAAATTGCAAATAATATAAAAATAGTCTAGTTTTTTTAATTCTAACATAATATCAAGCAATCACAATGATGTTAAGTCATTCTGGTCACTCCGGAGTCCCGCGTAGTTTTCGATGTACGCCCATCTCTAGCTCTGGCAAATGCAAAGGTTTTTTTGTCTGCGGCGCGTGCCAATCCTCTCTCTCTCTCCTAATTATACTCTGTACCAAAGGTACATACAGTATAATAAGTTTGTGCAAAAGTATGTAACAGCACCTTAAATGATAAGTATTTAAGCAACTCAAGTCGACTCGTGGATAAAGTTTAGGGCCCTAATCTTATTACACAACATAATCATTCGCAGTGAACCAATTTACCTATATGAGAAGCTTAACTTGGCCATATCCTCGAGAACAAATAACTTAATATGTCCCAAAATAAAACTATCGAGTTCTGAGAAACTGTTTTTCGTATATGCTGCTCGCCATTGGAATTCACTGCCAAATGCCGTTAAATCCATAAAAAAGCGCTACGCAATTTAAAAATTAAACTTAAAGAACATCTTCAAAAACAAAATAATTATTAATAACTTCATTTTACTTTTTTTTATCCTTAATCATTATTTTTTTCTTTCTTTATTTTTATAATTAACTAGCTGAATACCCGGCGTCGCCCGGGTTCTTGTGGTTCTTGAGAGAGCGATTATATTCAATCTAGTGCAGGCTGCATGTCGGTATAAACATTTTGGACCGTTCGAACTTTTTCTCTATATAAACGTCTTCATGATAATCTAAAATCATGAATATTTTGCAAATTTCTTGTCTTTTTTAACCGTTTGGTTAATACTTCCTATTTACCCGTCTACAATTGCTGTCTATCACAATAATCCAGGCTCAAATCGAAAATTTGCCAATTTCGCAATATTTTGGACCGTGTAAACTACAGCTTCCATTTACCAACTACGGCATTGTATATAAGCACTAAGCGCTTTCATAAATACTCATAGGAATATTTTGCAAATTTCGCGATTTTTGGACCTTAGAAACCTTCGCGGGCAAGCGTTGCCCAAAGTTTTATGGCAATCGGATGAACGGTATAGTTTTTGAAATTTCGCGGTTTTATGACCATTTTCGTACCCATTTCTTCAATTAAGATACCTTCGAGGGCAAGCATACAACCATTCCTCAAAGCTTCATTAAAATCGAACATTTGGCAATCGTCGAACCAGTATCCAAAGATTTACTGAAACCGCAAATTTTTTAATTTTCGAGGTTTTTGACAATTTTTCTGCAAATTTCTTTAACCTAGAAACCCTCCCGAGCAAGCTTTCAATTCATTCTCCAAAGTTTGATTGAAATCGGATGAACGGTATACCTTAGAAACCTTCGCGGCCAAGCATCTAACCATTGACCAATCGGATGAACGGTATGGTTTTTGAATTATCATGGTTTTTGGTCTATTTCCCTCACATTTCTTCAATTCAGAATCCTTTGGATAATAAACGAACATTTTGCCAATTTCGTGGTTTCTTCTACTTGGAAACCTTCCCGGGCAAGCGTCGATCAATTTCCCAAAGTTTTAGCGAAAACGTAAATTTTGCAATTTTCGTGGTTTTTGGACCGTTTTCCGCAAAATTTTTCAACTTAGAAACGTTCCCGTGGAAGCGTTTAACCATTCCCAAATTATCATAGCAATCGGATGAACGGTATAATTTTGCAAATTTTGCGGTTTTTGGACCATTTTACAGACTTGAGACTTAGCCTATGACACTTTCCTGATCGACATGAGCATACTGTGAAAAATTCGTGAAGATAGGTTCAGCGGTTTAGACGCCCATAAGGGACAAACATACTTTCACTTTTATATAGATGTATTTTTTTTTGTATAGATGTATAGAAGAAATATTCTTGATGCACTGGGATAAAAACTAAAATAAGACTAAACTATCACAGGAAATGACGGTTATCCTCAGTATCGGCGAAGGGCCCCTCATGATGGTGGTTTTACCATAGAAAATAATGGTAATATCATAGATAACCGTTGTGTTGTACCTTATAACAAGGTACTTTCACGAACTTTTGAAGCTCACATTAATATAGAGTACTGCAACAAAGCTCCAAGTCAACACCGAAGAAAATTACCGAGCTGTCGAAAAATGCCTAAGAGCTGAAAAAAAAGCTACTACACCTACCAACTAAAAAGTAGCAAAGGCCTACAGGTAGTAATCAAGGGCATTGAATCAAGTGTACCTGCAACCGAAGTCGCTTCTGCCTTGGAGGAAAAGGGATTCAAGGTCAAGTCCGTTATTAACTTAATAAACAGGGACAAAAAACCACAGCCACTATTCAAAGTTGAACTAAGCCCGGAAGACACAGCTCCTAAAAGTAATGTAGTGCACCCAATTTACAAACTACATTTCCTATTGCACCGCAGAATAACCGTAAAGGAGCCGCACAAACGCACAAATCCAGTGCAATGTACCAATTGCCAAGAATTTGGGCACACAAAAGCCTACTGCACCCTGCGATCAGTTTGTGTAGCATGCGGAGAGCTGCACAACACTGCCTCATGCCCTGCTAACAAGGAGGATCCATCTGTCAAAAAATGCAGTAACTGTGGAGGTAACCACACTGCAAACTACAGAGGTTGCCCAGTCTACAAAGATCTGAGGAGCAGGATTAATACGCGCACAGAATTTGCCAGATCCAATGGAAACCTTAATCAGTTCACACCCTCGCAGTCGACCCCTGGAGTCTTCTTCACCAAAGCTACGAGATCGACCTTTGCCCCAACGACTACAACCCAAGGTGTTTCTTTCGCAAGCGCCTTGAAACTAGGAAATGACAGACCCGCACCCATATCTACGGTTTCGCATGAAATTCGAAGTGAGCCGACACTGCCATCAAAACAAGCGGAACAACCATCAAACTATAGTAGCTTAGAAACTATGTTTCTATCGTTACAGCAGACGCTGAAGGATTTTATGGTATTTATGCAAAACGCAATGCAAGAACAAATGAGAACGCAAGGAATTCTCATTCAAATGCTCACTTCGCAACAATCCAAATAATGGCTCTCCTACGAGTTTCACTCTGGAATGCAAATGGCATTCCCCGCCACAAAGTGGAGTTATCAAAATTTCTCCAAGACAATGAAATCGACATAATGCTTCTTGCAGAAACTCACTTGACGGACCGATACAATTTTCAATTACCTGGGTATGCATTTTACGGCACAAATCACCCAGATGGCAAAGCCCATGGTGGCACTGGCATCCTCGTCAAAAGCCGCATCAAGCATTACCCACTATCAGGATTTTCGGAAAACTACCTACAAGCCACATCGATATGTGTAGAGTCTAAACGAGGCAATATCACTCTGTCCGCGGTTTACTGTCCCCCACGTTTCGCAATATCAGAAAATCAATTCCTAGATTTCTTTAATACACTTGGTCAACGCTTCTTGGCTGCGGGTGACTATAATTCGAAACATCCCCACTGGGGCTCCAGACTGACCAATCCCAAAGGGAAGCAACTCTACAGCGTACTCACGCACTCGACTATGTATCTCCGGGTAGGCCTACATACTGGCCGGCAGATCCAAAGAAATTACCCGATCTTATAGACTTTGCTATAACAAGAAAAGTTCCACAAAACTTGGTAACTGCAGAAGCCCTTGCTGACTTGTCGTCAGACCATTCTCCAATAATATTCACCCTTCTGGAGTGCCCTCATGTTAGAGAATATCCTCGGAGACTGACATCACACAAGACAAACTGGCTCAAATACAAAAAATATATCAGCAGTCACATCGAGCTGAGCCCAACCATAAACAGCGAAGAAGACATTGACAATTCAGTTCAAGCCCTCACCTCTATCATTACTGCCGCTGCTCATCACTCAAACCCCCAAACAACAACAACAGCACCTCAGCCAGATCGTAGATTGACAAACAGTTACATTGACCGGCTGGTCTCAGAAAAGCGTCGTGCAAGAAGAGAATGGCAAAGCTTTAGATCGCCTGCCGCAAAAAACCGTCTGAGACTTGCAGAACGCGTACTTCGCAAAGCACTCGAAGCCGAAGAGCAGCTAGCACATAGCCGTTATATCGAAAAATTATCGCCTACAAGCACCAAATTTCCCCTATGGAGGGCACGCGCCAGCATAAAGCCACCTGCAAAGGTAGACACGCCTCTAAGAGATCAGACAGGAAGATGGGCCCGCAGCGACGAAGAAAAAGCAACTGTCTTTGCACTTCACCTTAGAAATGTTTTCCAGCCAAATCCTTCAACCAATGGCTATGAACTTCCATTGGTTCCGACCGCCGCACAAACTGACCCAATCAAAGTTCATTCACTAGAAATAAAAAATGCCATCGGAGAGCTAAATCCTAGAAAAGCTCCTGGACATGACCTTATTACACCTAAAATGATTATTTAACTTCCAAGTCCCGCCATTACATATATCTCAAGACTTTTCAATGCTGTTCTGCGATGTGGATACTTTCCAACTCAGTGGAGGAGGTCCACAATCATAATGATTCAAAAACCAGGAAAAGATAAAACACAAGCGTCATCATACAGACCCATTAGTCTGCTACCTTGCCTGTCAAAACTATTTGAGAAGATCCTACTCAGTAAAATTGATGGCCATGCACAAAGTATCATTCCCTCACATCAATTTGGGTTTAGAGCAAAGCACGGCACTATTGAGTAAGTCAACCGTTTAACTTCAGACATTCGGACTGCGTTTGAGCACCACGAATATGCTCTGCAATTTTCTTAGATGTTGCCTAAGCATTTGACCGCGTTTGGTTGGATGGTCTTATATTCAAGATAAGGACAATGCTTCCTCCAAATACTCACAAAGTCCTAGAAAGTTACGTCAGTAACAGAGTATTTACAGTTCGTCAAAATGAGTACACAACGGAGGAGTTCACTATAGGAGCCGGAGTGCCGCAGGGTAGCGTACTCGGTCCTCTCCTATATGTACTGTACACTGCCGACATACCAACAGACCCCAGACTTACAATAAGTACTTTTGCGGATGATACGGCAATATTAAGCAGATCACGATGTCCAAATAACGCTACAAGTCTGCTGGCAAGCCACCTAGCTAAAGTGGAAGAGTGGCTGGCCAACTGGCGCATAAAAATCAACGAGCAAAAGTGTAAACATGTGACGTTCACACTCAACAGAAGCACCTGTCCCCAGCTATCCTTAAATGCAACCCAGATCCCGCAATCAAACGATGTTGTATACCTAGGTGTGCACCTCGATAGAAGGCTCACATGGCGCAAACACATAGAGTCGAAAAAGCTTCAAATCAAGCTAAAGGCCAACAGCCTTCACTGGCTAATCAACTCGCGTTCCCCTCTTAAACTGGAATATAAAGTCCTACTGTACAAAAGCATCATAAAGCCTGTCTGGACGTATGGCTCGCAGCTATGGGGGAAATGCCTGTGCGAGCAGTGTGGACATCCTTCAAAGATCACAATCAAGAATTCTCAGAACCATCACTGGAGCGCCATGGTACATTCGCAATGAGTGTATCCACAACGACCTCAGCATCCCATTGGTCGAAACTGAAATAGAGCAACTTAAACAAAAATATTCTGAGAAGCTTCTCACCCACCCAAATCAACTTGCAAAATCTCTTTCCATGCTAGCAACGCATTCTCGCCTCAGGAGAAATGACCTACCAACCCAGCGACTGACTTGAAGGGCCGCAGAACACAAACTAACTCCAACAGGGGATGGTTTATAAATAAGTTTCTAGATTAAGATCTGAAAAATTATTGTTAGTCTCATTAAGAGAAGATTCAATAAATACAAAATAAGCTAAAAAAAAAAAAAAGTTCAATTGTAAATATGTAAATAAGGGCAGTGATCAAGCATCATTTGCACTCGAAGATCAAAAAGACGAGATTAAAATGTATGAAAGTGGTAGATACATTAGCAGTTCAGAAGCCGTATGGAGAATTCTTGCGATTCCCATACATGTGGAGTTTTTATTCAATGAAAATGTTTATTAAATGTAATTATTAAATTTAAGTTAGTACGTATGTGAAATTCGTCTTTAGTTAATCGTTTTTAGTTCAATCGGCACGGCTTTCCGATGTCACTCGTCTTTGACTCGACTCAGCGTTTCGAGCACACGTCTTTCTTCGTCGGCTGCCACGTTGCAACTCTCCCTCTGGACTCCTGGGTTCACCTTCTCTTGCGTCTTTGCGTCGTTCTCTCGTCGTACTTCTTAATGGGATTCGTAATACTATTAGGGATGGGCATGCTTGCTACTCGTGAGCAAACTACATCCCACATTCGGCCGTCCTGCTTAAACATTCGCCTCGAATGTTTCGTCGTCGTCATCATCATCGTCGTGGGCGGTCCATGGCTTTAAGTACTCTGCGCACGTTGAAGAGTTCTTAGGACCGTCGGAACTGATAACCTTTTGGACATCGTATGCGTTGTTGTGCTTCACCTTTACAATTTGATATGGACCCAAAAACTTCGACTTTAATTTGAGACCACTGCCAAACTGTGTGCGTTTTATGGCCACCATATCGCCAACATTATATTTCCTTGCTGGTTTGCGTCGTAGATAATAAGTCTTCTTATTTTCGGCTTGGAGCTTTAAAATCTGATTCTTCGCTTTAACTCGTAGCTCCTTGCGGACGTCGTTGAAAGCAGCAATTGACTCTTTGTTGATCAGATCTTGCAGCTGCTGGTCATCTTTGCTTCGCATCTTGACACCAACTAGAAGCTCAAATGGAGTAGAGTCGATACTTCTTGCATATTTTGAATTTATGGCCTGCTGAACTCGATCAACATGCCTGTACCACTTCGTAGGATCGTCAATACTAAGTTTGGAGAGAACCGAGATGATAATTGCATTTACTCTCTCAACTTGTCCGTTAACTCGAGGCAATCCGGTAGTCGTCTTTATTGCCTTAATGGTCTCGTCTTCGCAGTATTGTAGAAAATCTTGTGAGGTAAAAGCGGAACCTCGGTTAGATATAATGCAAACTGGGTTGCCAAATACAATACTCTGGGTACGGAACTTCGATATAACTTCATTGGCTGTCGTCGATTTTATAGGGTACAGCCAGCAAAACTTCGTAAATGAATCAACAACGGCGAGTATGTGTTTGTAGTTCTTGTTTGTTGACTCTAAAGGACCCAAAAAATCAATATGATAGGTGTGCAAGGGGACGTCTTCTTTTTGCAATGGATGCAACAATCCTTCCTGTTTTCCTCTTTTGCGGTTGTTAAGAATGCAAGGGATGCAACACTCAATATACTTCTGTACTTTTTCGTCAATATTCTGCATGAAGAAGTCTTTGGAAATCAGCTCTTTCGTCTTTTTTACTGCAAAATGTCCTCTATCGTGAGCACTACCAATAATCTGTCTCTGCATATTTTTTGGAATAACAATCAGTTCCGCTCCGTCAACCAATTTGTAGAGTACTCCTGCTTTCAAAAAATAATGTTCGTAGTTCTGATCATCATTTTCGAGTATTGTCCTTATAGTCTTCAAATGTTCGTCATTTTCTTGAGCACGTCTTAAATCAACCGTAATACTCTCATCAAAAATTCTCATGACTGGATAACGAGAAAGTGCGTCTACGTGTTTCATCCTAGAGCCATTCTTCAGATCAAGCAGGTCTTCGATCAGGGGCAACGGAAAATGATCTTTTACAATTACCTTGTTCATGCGTCTAAAGTCTATGCACGTTCGTGGTGTGCCATCATTTTTCCTCACAGCTACAACTTGACTACAATATTCCGAATTCGACTCTTCGATAATACCATTTTTCAACCAATCTTCAACTTGATCTACTACAGCGTTCTCCTCTGCAAAAGCCAACCGTCTAGGACGCGAATATATGTGTGATTCGTCGGTTAAAATAATGTTCATTTCCACACCCGTCGTTATTGATTTTTTCGGCTTATAACTCGACATCAGTTCACGCACCTCATTTTTTGCCGAATTACTCATTGCATCGTTTATATCAAGTTCATCGTCATTACTCACGGCATCTATTTTTAGTAAGTTGGACTCATCATTTTCACAGTTTTCATCGGACACCTTACGCACGTGTACACCGTTTCGGCCAAAGGATATTTCTGCATATAGACAAAGTTTTTCACCAATGATCACTTTTATGTCCATACAATTCATTGGCACCACATAAAAATCTAAGTAATATGCACTATTGTCAATCCAAACGGTTTGTTTACACTGTCCTACTGGCTTAATTTTGTTCGCATTCCGGTTTTGTCCAAAACCAACCAAATAAATTCAGCACTTGCTCAATTTTTGCACTTTTAGTTCGTTGTACACATCTTCGCGCAAAATATTAAATTTGCTGCCTGTATCAAACAATGCACTACACTTTTTGTTTTGAATCATAACTTCTTTGCTTGTCATTTCGTTTTTCGCCTTCAAAACTCTTGTGTTTGATATTTCTTCTTGACTTTGTTTTCCACTTTGTGCACAGTCTTTCGAAATGTGGCCAAATTCATTACACTTGAAGCATTTTCTTCCTCTTTCTTTGCTTTTGCAACTGCTGGACAAATGTCCCTTTTCTCCGCAATTGAAACAAACAATTTCTTTTTTGCCACTCTTTGACACACTATGATTTTTCGTCTCTTTCACACAAACATCATAGCTCTTTGATTTAGCACTCATCATTTGATAGTCTTTTAATTTCAATTTGAATTCGCTCAAATTTCGCGCACCATACAAAACTGTTTTATTCATCGATAACTCTTCTATACCATCGATCACATATTGCATGAGAGCGTCGTCTTCTACCTGTCCGCGCGAGGCAATCTCTTTAACGCGATAAAAATATTCATGCACATTCTCAGCACTTTTACGTTTACTCTCACCAAGCTGTGTATGTATTTGTTTACTGCTTACTCTCGACTTAAACTCACTTAGCAAGGCTTTTTTCAACGCATTCCACGAATTTAATCCTTTCTCACTTAAAACAAACAAGCGAGCAATACCTTTAAGTGATTTCTTCGCAAAAATACATAAGTTTTTGAGTCTCATTCCAACACATTAGCAACGCTTGTTCTTCGAATTCACTTATCCAGACCTCTACTGGTATTTCATCACTTCCATCAAAATGTTTAATCGAGTCTTCTATATCACGGAAACTAATTGCAAAACGAGGCACTTGCATTTCGTTGTTTGCATCATTTTGTTGTTGGCCATAATTTGATCTTGCTCTCTTTCGCTCTCTTTGACTCTCTGGGGTGGTTTTTTGTCGCAACATATTTGTTGCTGGACTCACACTCTCAATATCGTCGTTTGATTGTGCGTCCCTCTCGTTTTCGTCTTCGCCTCGCTCTGAGGCACTGTCGTCGTTTTCATCGTCATCTTCGTCGTCGTCGCTTTTACCGTTCTCCCCAAGCAAATTCCCGAGAAGCAAATTCCTGAAGATGTGCAACTGTACATTTTCGACGTTGTGGCTTAGTCCCAGCAAAAAACAGATAGATACAAGGTCACGCTCACTTAGCTTAGCTTGTATGTACACACACTTTGCTCTGTATACTACACTCTGTTCGTTGTATTGGAAACCACAAAATTCTCACAGCCGCTTTCTGTTGCTTCTGTCTCCTTCTTCCTCAAAAATGAACTTATGCAAGGCGCATATGCTTGCCTTGGATGCAGATTTTATGTTCTTAGAAATCAATTCATTTAGACACGCCATATTGAAAAAAAATTTAGATTTTTTCACACAACTTTGTTTTGTTTTTTATTGTCGTCGATCACAAAAATTTACTGCGTCGTTTGCAAATTTTTGTACTGCGTCGTTACAAATTTTTGTACTGCGTCGTTTACAAATTTTTTTTCACATATTACGTCACTCACAGCTATTTCACAACATTGATCAATCACTGGCGAGCTCTCAAAATGTGGGGTTTCACAACATCGATCAATCCCGGACGAGAACCCAAAATGTGGGGTTTTTATTCAATGAAAATGTTTATTAAATGTAATTATTAAATTTAAGTTAGTACGTATGTGAAATTCGTCTTTAGTTAATCGTTTTTAGTTCAATCGGCACGGCTTTCCGATGTCACTCGTCTTTGACTCGACTCAGCGTTTCGAGCACACGTCTTACTTCGTCGGCTGCCACGTTGCAACTCTCCCTCTGGACTCCTGGCTGTCTTCCTGCTGCCGATCGTCGTTCACCTTCTCTTGCGTCTTTGCGTCGTTCTCTCGTCGTACTTCTTAATGGTTACGTTATTGTCTAGGGATTCGAAATACTATTAGGGATGGGCATGCTTGCTCATAACCATAAACCCACGATTCGTCACCAGCTATGACCCTCTGAAGCAAATTTGGGTCGTCGCGGACAAAGTTTAACATCTCATTAGCAATGTTCATGCGATGCTGTTTTTGGTCGCAATTGAGGTAAAAATCGAAGACGATCCAAAACACGTGCAAGCGAAGCAGCTGTCAACAATTAAGTGAACATTCAAAATGGCCGAGCTTGTCGGCATAAGTGAGAGACATGTGTAGCAACATAACGCCACAAAAAAATCGAAATTCGAATATACGTAACCCGCGAAAATTCAAAAGTCGCGATACTTTTTGAACACACCTCGTACATGAAAGGTTTCCAGCTGTTTTCCAATTGGCTGTGAACTTAGAAAATGGCCAGAGAGTTGTGTTTGACCCAAACGATCAAGACCAATAACAGAGAAATCTGAACAGCCTGCCCAAAACAACATCAATAGCTTTTTTGAGTTATGCGAAAAAGATGATTTTGCGAAAACTCTACTATATGTTGAAGTGCCCTCTTATTTCATATGGAATAAGAATAAATTTGAGAGAAGAAAGCGCGGAGTTGATGTGCCCAATTTTCCTGGGGTTAAGAAAGATCAAGCTTTGGGGAAAGTCTATGCAGCTCACCCTAATAACACTGAAAGCTATTACTTGAGACTTTTACTCCATGAGGTAAGAGGACCAACCTCATTTCTATTCCTGAAAACTGTTAATGGTGTTGTATACACCACATTTCAGTTGGCATGTAAAGCGTTGGGGTTACTTGAAGATGACAGTCATTGGGAGTTAACTATGGCAGAAGCTGCACTTTGTAAAGCTCCATTTAAATTACGTGAACTTTTTGCAATAATGTTAGTGTTTTTTCAATTATCTGATGCGTTAGATTTATAGAACAATCATAAAGAAAACCTCTCGGAAGACATTATAGACAATATTAAACAGAAATCATATGGTAATATTGACCATCTCATGAATAAAGTTTTTAACGACTGTCTCTGCCATATAGAAGACATAGTAATGTCTTTGAGAGGACAATGTTTGACAGTTTTTGGATTGCCTAAGCCAAGTAGATCTGATACAGATAAAGATAGAGATTATCTCAGAGAAATAAGTTATGATATCAATAACTTAAGAGAAATTGTTAATAATGGTGAGAGTTCGCTAACTGATGAGCAAATAAATGTTTACAGTAAAATGTTGGAAAGCATATTAATGCAGCAAAAGGCGAAATGTTTTTTCAGATGCCCCAGGTGGTACAGGCAAAACATTTTTACTTAACTTATTATGAGCTAAAGTTTGGCTTAATCAGGAAATAGCCGTGGCTGTGGCTTCTTCTGGTATTGCTGCCACATTACTCAATGGAGGTATTCTGCATTTAAACTTCCCTTTAATTTAATATATGTGGTGTTACCTGAGTGTTCCATTTCTAAACAAAGTAATACAGCTCAAGATTTTAAGGACTGCAAACTTATTGTTTGGGATGAATGCACAATGGCTCATAAAGGAGGATTTGAAGCCTTAAATAGAACCCTAAAAGACATTCGTGATAATTACCTTCTAATGGGAGGCATTACAGTTCTTTTAGCTGGAGATTTTCGTCAGACAGTTCCAGTAGTAGTTCGAGGATCAAGAGCAGATGAAATCATCAGTTCTATGGCCTTTCATTCATAAATTAGCATTAACTAAAAATATGCGAGTGCACTTGAATGCAGATGCCACTGCTGGAATTTTTGCACAAGCATTTTTAAAAATAGGAGACGGAATTTATCCTTCAGTTGAAGGTAAAATAGTCATTTCTTCTTGCTTAGGTACTCTGGTGAAGTCTATCGATATCCTGATATTTCCAATATCATGTCTAAGCCACTAGATTGGTTATCAAAACGAGCTATTTTAACAGCCAAAAATAATAGAGCTGCTTCTATTAACAACTTACTAGGCTCGCCCATTGGTCGAAATTCGACCATCGAACAAATTAACATTAAACGATGTACCCTTTTAAGTCTAAAATAGATTTGCATAGTTTTTGGTCCAAAAATAATTGTATCTGAATCGGTTTGAAACCCTGGAAAATCTGATTAACAAATATTCCAATTTTGAACAGTCAGCCAAAAATTGGTTAACTAACTTGGCATAGTTTGGTCTTTTTTCTACTTCCTAGAAAGCTATAAACATCGTTTCGTTTTTTTCCTTGATCTTTTGTTGAAGTTTTGGTAAAGTGTAAGTCTTAAAGCAATTTTCAATGCATTTCTTTATTTTTGAAGCCGACAGCCTGGGAAATGTTGCTTGAGGATGGCTCCAAAGAAAGTGTGGAAAGACAAAATATATACATTTATTTGAAGAGATTATTTATTTATGTATTTAAATTTGATTAGTGAATTTGCCATCGAATTGAATGTTTTCTTATAAAGTACCATTCCTGTCATCTTATTAAATTTCCCAAACAATACTGACTATTTTCGCCTTAATTTTTTTAGTCAATTGAAATTAATGCCATCTGCATGTCACCGTATGTATCTTTGATTCGCTATAAAACAATAAATAATTGGAATACAATTTTTGGTCTTAATAATACTCATTGCAACATTACTATGCTAGAAAGAAAGACGAACACATCAATAGGATTAACAATATAACAAATTTTTTAAGAATATTAGTTATTGTTTACGCTCCAAAATACAATTTTTTAGCAGCACTTGCCTCGCAAAAAAATTTCTTGTCAATTGGATTTCAGTCGGACCAGCAACTGTAAATCTGCTTAAAACAAAAACAATATATGCGTAGAAGCTTTTTTCGCCGTTGATCGTCTATTCACAGGGAGAGCGCACTGAGAGCCACTCTCTCTGTTTACAAAGCTCAAAATACAACTGAGCAAAGCACATAGTGAGTGTTGGCCTGTTGCTGTTGTTGCTTGAAATAAAAACTATGCGTTGGTGTGCTGACCTATCTGTGTAAAGTGTGTCTGTGTTAGTACAACTTTTAATTCGATCTAAAACAATAAATAATTGCAATTAATTTTGTTTTTTTTTGCAGTGGCAGGGTCTTAAAACTCATACGAACAAATGGTATAAATTTTGGGTTGATTGAATTTGTTTTAATATACTAAAAAGGGTGCCGTACATTCGTATGAAAGCTTTTTAGCGTATTAATATATAGATTATTAAAGTCATTGAATAGCCAAGCAGTTGAATATAAATCCATCGACTGTGTTGTTGAGGTTGAGGACGCAGTTCACTATCCAGTCGAGGTATTAAATACGCTAAAACCAGTAGGACTTCAACTACATAATCTAACTCTTAAAGTGGGTGCCCCAGTTATGTTACTTCGCAATCTTAATGCGCCAAAACTATGCAATAGCACAAGATTGCAAGTAAAAGGGCTTCACAAAAACGTGATTGAAGCCACAATATTATCTGGCTGTGCAAAAGGAGATACGGTTTTTATATCTAGAATCCCTCTTATACCAACGGACAATCCAATTCAATTCAGAAGACGGCAGTTTCCTCTTAAGGTTTGTTTTGCCATTACTATAAATAAATTATTTCGCGATTATGTCTATTCCTGCCTGCGCTGGACGCTTTTTTTTTAAGTTTATTTATTTATTTAGTTACCTAGCGAAATATTACAATTTACTGTTACTTATATGGTAACTTATATTGTAGGGGGAGGGTTATTTTCTAAGTTTTATTATGTTACATGTTTGGGTTTTGTTTTTGTGTGTGCTTAGTCGTAAGGTTTTTAACTTCTAAGTTTAATGTATTATAACTAGTTTTTGTGTTTGTATTTGGTTTTAGATAGTGCTTAGCTTACTGGTATCAGCTTTTGTTTGGATCGTTAACTGTTTACTTAACTATAACAAGGTTTTTAAGTTGTGCTAAGTTGGTAAAGGTGAGTATTTGTTGTGAGTTGTCTATCCGGTTGCTTCAAATCTTAGTCAGGTTGTGTATGTTCTGTTTGTTGTGTGTTTTAGAGCTAAATACTGCTGTTTGCCAGGTCACCTGGGTGAGTTCTTTGCAGCCTGCGTCTTGCACTTATCCCGTTTATCCTACGCGTGCGGAGTAGGCGCCTGGCGAGGTTGTTTGGGTGTGCGGCGACTTTATCCAGGTACCTCGCTGCCTGGTTATTTATGGTATCTCCTATCATTGGTACACCACTTTCATGTTCGATGTCCCGAGCTCGGATGAACCACTCGGCTCCAGTGATCCTCCTTAGGAACTTGGCCTGGAATACTCTAATCCTGTTTAGGTGCGTCTTTGCGGCGATGCCATAAACCTGGACACCGTACCTCCAAATAGGCGCCAGAATCACCTTGTATATCAGCACCTTGTTTCGCAGCGAGAGTTTGTTGTTGGAGTGCAGCAACCAACTCATCCTCCTTGCTTTGCTGTAGAGCTTGCCTGCAACTTCAGCGGCGTGCTGAGCGCTGGATGCAATAACGAAGTGTCGGCTTTGCAACTTTTCAGCTTCGAATCTTTGCGTTAGTAGTATGAAAACCTAACATCCAGCACACACTTCCGGGAAATGGGGGTAATAAATTGCATTTAATTAGGGTAACCTGTCAACCTGTCAAAGGGTTCCCTAATAAAAATGCAATTAATTAGGGTTCAGGGTAACAAATCAATAAAAAATCAATAAAAACCCGGGTAATATTTAAATTTAATTAGGGTCACTGAATACGTGATGTGAGGACTCGTGAGAAACGTGTGTTGAAATGCAATTAATTAGGGTTCAGAGGTAACAAATCAATAAAAAATCAATAAAAACCCGGCTAGTATTCAAATTTAATTAGGGTCACTGAATACGTGATGTGAGGACTCTTGACAAACGTGTGTTGAAATACAATTAATTAGGGTTCAGAGGTAACAAGTCAATAAAAAAAACGGATAATATTCAAATTTAATTAGGGTCACTGATTACGTGACGTGAGGACTCGTGAGAAAAGTGTGTCCAATCCCTAACCCATTGATCCCCATTCGACCATGAGTGTGAATGGGAGGGAGTGATCACACGACACACCATAGAAATGTATTTCCAGCAATCAAGGAATATCTCATGCCGATCACGTGCGGTTACACATCACACAAACACGTGGGGTGACCTGACACACACACAAGGGGTGGGGTGGCGGGTCACAACGTATTTCCAGCAATTAAGGAATATCTCATGCCGATCACGTGCGGTTACACATCACACAAACACGTGCGGTCACCTGACACACACACAAGGGGTGGGGTGGTGGGTCACATTCCTCTTTAACGATCAACGCCACCTCAAGTGCTCAACATCCGTGAGACCACCACAGTCAAGGGTTGGGGTGATGGGTTCCCTCCCATTCCACCTCACGTGCATCATACCCAAAAAAATTATACAAAAATGATGAGAAAAGGTCACTCATACCACCTGCATATTGTTTTGGATGAATGGGTAATGGGTCACACTCAAGTCAAACGATCAAACGATACCTCACGTGCCATACATCCGTGAGACCACCACACACAAGGGATGGGGTGATGGGTTAGATCACACAGCACAATACGTGCGACATACCCAATTAAAATTATTCAAAAATGATGGGAAAAGGTCACCTTCCATCCCATCCACTCAAAAGAGACAAATTCAATCCGCCCAATATTTCCAATTCCGAAATTGGGAAAAAAATAAAAAATCTGAAAAGAAATCCCACTTCCATTACCAATAAAAATAATGTGTATATTTAATTTTGTGAATATATTTTATAATTTTATTTTCCCAAATACATTATTCAAAAGCGATCTTCTAAATTAACATACATTTTTACAATTTTTAGGGATTTGTTTGAGCGTACTGTATAAAAATGACAAGCACATGTATCAACGCCATGATTTACATTATTTTGCGACCAACAACAAGATGTGAAATGGTGTCCATATACATTGGAAACTAGTGGTGTATCAGCAATCCTATTATTCCAAGTGTTCAGGAAAAATTTGATGTTTAAACATTTTCAAGAAATTGTTTATTCTGGATACAAGTTGATTTATTGAAATGTTGGTTGTTATCTTCATTTTGTTATTGAGTGCAAGCATTTTGTATTATTTTGTTTGTTGCGCGGACGTCTGCTTGCAACGATTTTTGAAAATTGAATGAAGAAATGCTTCACAAATTCTTAGACGAGACGTTGAACTAATCCAGTCAATGGTGTGTATTCCACTAATCGGTCATGAATGAGAAGACAATATACCTTTGTATTCATCTCACTTGCTGCAGTTACCTGATTTGACTGATTCATTCTGGTAGGAGAGATCCACAACAACAATAGGAGCTTTACTCATAAATTCCATTGGAGATAGAAGTGCAGTAGACTCACGATTGTAGTAGCTCTCTTGAAATCTCAAATACATGTCAAACAAGACGGCAAACCGATTTTCATTATATTTAATATTCAAATCCTCATAGGGATACACTTCAGAATTTAAGTATACCTTTGCATTTCTCAAGTTGTTTGAAATTAGTTTTCCGTCCAATGTAAATGCAATAACAGCGAACCGCGGGCGTTCTCTATTTGCAGCCAGTTTAACGTTCCATACATGATGTGTTCCCTGCACCAATGTTGGATTTATATAACAATCCCAACTACGGAATGCTAGTGGAAGGGTACTACCACTTTTAACCACACTAAACATTTTAATTTTAGCACTATCGCTTGGAACAATGTGAGGTACTTTCCAACTAATGTTATGTATAGCAATATCATGCACTTTACCTCCAACTGTTTTAACATACATATCATCAGTATTTTTAGCTAGTAGGAGAATAAGTTCATGTTTACAATTTAATATGACTTTCTTATACTCTTCAGCGAACCCCATTAACATTTTTAATGGTACTGAAAAGCAGAAATTTCCACCAGATTTGATATCCTCTCCTCCGCTCCACCCAGCATTGCGATAAAGATGTTCCTCCTGTTTTCCGATGGAGAGAATGTTCTTGAGAGTCGAAGTAATACCAGTAAACCGAGTCCTATCCACTTCACATCCATTTAACTCATATCTTATTTCATCCAGAAAATAGGCCATGCAATTATTTTTGAGAAGACCTTCAACACCATTTGTGCTACGTGTTCCAGTATTTGAGTCAATGATTTTGCTAAGAGTTCCTTCAATGTTGAGATAAGTTTCGTTTGGTAAGAGATATAAATCTTGGTTCTGTATTGTGATGCGAACCTCATCATTCGTTTTGAAGCTTTGCTGGTACGGATAATAAGTGTGAAATGTTTTCTTAACGATACTATCATCATTGAAAGGTTTTTCTTGAACATGGAAAAATTGTGAGGAGTAATTCCTCACAAGCCGGGAACTACAGGGTAGCACGGCGAATTGAGGAAAGCTCGCTCTCATGATAATAGAGCGAGAGAGAGCGATCTGTGAAGAGTTAGAGAGCAAGGGCCGTGGCCGGAGAGGCAAAGGCCTTGCTCTTAACGGAACCATAACTGGAGGACGGCGGCGAGCGGGGATTTGGCGGAGAGGCGAAAAACCAACGGGACAGAATGTTCTAGACGGCAGCACGAAGAGCAGCGAAAGTCCCGTTGCAGCGATGGAGCAGCAGCAGAGGAAGGCCCCGGTCGAGAAACAGCAGCAGCAGCAAATGAAGCCAGGCAGGCCCCGTTTGAGACACATAACGGTGTCTGGGATGAGACAGGCCCTGCTTGAAGCAGTGGAACGGGGCCTGCGAAGCAGCTATATAAGGAGCGGCTGCCCAGAAGACGGGACAGTTGGTGAAGTACGAGTGCGCGGAGCGGCAGTTATTTTGTGAACCGAAGTGCGAGCGAACGTAAAACCGAGAAGGCATTGTGACGGGAACTTGCGGAAAGTCGAAGCGATTGGCTCGACGGTAATTTGCAAGAAGGTCAACGGTAGCCAGTGTGTAGTGCGAAAGTCCTGCGGGTCGAGGCGATTTGCACGACGGAAGCGGACGGGGCACTAGAACTGAGCGAGTACTTCGAATTCGGTACGGGAACGAGCGCGAACGGGCAAACGGTCGAATTAAGAACTGAAGTGTATGAAGAATTGTGAAACTAGCCTAAGGCTTATTACTAAGTGATTTACACCAACCCAAATATAGACTTAAGTACATTTAAATCGTTGTCTTCTTATTTCTTGCAATTCTTCAATATAAATTTGTTGAAGAGATCCCCTAGCACCCCTGAGCTACGCCCAGCTGCAAAGGTTCGTTACAACTGGCGCCCAACGTGGTATTGCAAGAATAAGAAGAATAAAACAGCGTAAAAATGGTACGAGCATGGGTGTATAACCTCAAAAAGGAGGAGTTGGTTAAATATGCGAAGGAATTTGGGTTGGAAGTGAGTGGAACAGTGGAAAATATGAGGAAAGAGTTTGGTGAATGGGCACAAAGCATGGAAAAGGACTTGAGATTGGGTCTGAGGATCGACGAATTGGCCAGACTTCACGCCAGGAACAGTCCGGTAAAAGATCAGCTACAGCTACCGGGGCAGGACTTCGAACTGGAGGAGTTGTCCATACCCAGTATGACCGCGGAGGCGAAAAATACGCGGAACAAGGAAGGACAGACGCCGGAACAACCACCAAGGAGTGACTACTCCAAAGTAGCCAAGCAGGTGAGAGAATGGGGAATAAGTTTCGATGGACAAGGTAAGCCACTAGAGTTTATTGAACAAGTAGAGTGGTCCGCGGACACATACGGAATAAACTTGAATTGGTTACCTAGGACAATGCCGGAGTTGTTAAAAGGGATAGCTCTAAAATGGTATGTGGCAAATAACCAGCAGTGGACCACTTGGGTAGCGTTTCTGGAGAGTTTCCAAGAGTACTTTCTGCCAAGAGACTACTTTACAAAGGTGGAAGACGAAGTATACAGAAGGAAACAGGGATTATCCGAAAAGTTTAAGGTATACATGGTCGAGATGCAGACGTTAATGCGACCACTGCGTTATAAACCATCTAGGCAGCTAAGTACGATATTAAATAACAGCTTGCCAGATTTGAGAGCGTTCGTACGACCATTTTTGTGCGACAATCTAAACCAACTAATGAAGCTAGCAGACGAATTTGAAGAGTTGGAGCGAGACAGGTACAATTTGAGGCAGGAAAGCAGACCGAATAGGTCGCGTTTTATGGCAGTCAACCACACCCGGAACAGAATCTCAGGTACAAAATGACGGTTGTCATAGATGTGCAAGAATAGCACCCCAAGGACATGTGCAGGCGGTTGCTCAACCGCGCGGGGAAGGATTTGTAGAAAACCCCTCACAAGCATGCCGGCGGTGCGGGCATGTAGGGCATTTTGCGCGAGAGTGTCAAGGGGTGTGGAGAGAGTACTGTTGGCAGTGTGGAAGGATAGGAGTGAAAACCTGGGAGTGCTGCAGACGTTCGGGAAACGATCGTCGACCCCGGTCTGCGAGGGACGAGCGGGTGTCGTCAGGACCAGCCCCTCAGCACTAATAGGCGAGTTAAAGGACGAGGGAGCGCATTTGTCTGCAACAGTGCTGATCGGAAAGACAGCGTATAAGGCCACAGTCGACACTGGGGCTACCAGTAGTTTTGTGAGCGAGGAAATGTTGCAGAGAATGCGTGGGGAAGGATCGCTAAACCGAGTAAGGAGACAGGTGAGGCTAGCAGATGGCAGGAGCAGCAATGTTTGCGAGCAATTTGAAGCAAGGATAAGTTTCGGAAATAAGGAATTGGCAATGGAATTACTGGTCCTGCCAGGAGTCATAGATGGACTGGTGTTGGGATGGGATTTCCTAGTAAAGGCCGGTTTGAAAGTGGAATGTGCGGGGATGACAATTAGGATCCCACCAAGAGGCAGAAGAAATGGTTGGTTGGAGGAGAAAATATCGGTGGCAGTCGTGGAAATCGAGAACAGTCCAAAAGAGCCAAGAACAAGAGAGGATCCTGAGATAGAAAGTCCAGAAACGCGCGTAGAAAAATTTTTGCAAAAAGAATTAGCAGAATTTGCAAACATGAAGGGTCTATCGAACATTACACAACATCGGATAATTATGAAGGACGACAGGCCGGTAAAGCAACGATATTTTCCAAAAAATCCGAAAATGCAGGCTGAGATAAACAGCAAAGTGGATGAACTTTTGGAAAAGGGTTGCATTGAGCCGTCGAAAAGTCCTCATAGTGCACCAGTGGTAATGGTCAAGAAGAAGAACGGAAAATGAAGGTTTTGCGTCGATTTTAGGGACATGAAAGCACGATCTGAAAAGGATGCATATCCACTGCCTAGGGTAAATCATATCCTTGACCAATTGAGGGAAGCGAAGTACATAAGTAGCCTCGACTTAAAGGATGGCTACTGGCAAATTCCATTGGAACCGGAAAGCAGACCATGTACAGCTTTGAGAAGCATGAGAACCACGATGCGGCAACAGCAGGGCACACGGGCACAAGGCGAACAATCGCAAGAGTAGCTGCGAGGTATTATTGGCCCGGAACGCAAAGAGACATTCGCAAGTATGTCGGGAAATGCGAAACATGCCAGAAATACAAATCGCACCAATTGCAAGCGGCTGGGAAGATGCTTACGCAGATCCCCGAACAGCCGTGGGCAACGGTTTGTGCAGATTTCGTAGGGCCATTGCCTCGATCGAAGCATGGGAACTCGGTGTTACTAGTACTGATCGATCGATTTTCGAAATGGACAGAACTAGTAGCACTGAGAACGGCAATGGCGGTGGCCTTGCAGAAAGCGTTCAGGGAACGTATCTTGGCGCGGTTCGGAGTACCAAAGGTGCTAATAACTGACAATGGAGCTCAATTCACAAGTAAGGCATTTAATCGTTTCTTGGAAGAGATGGGGGTATCTCATCAATTTACAGCACCATATACTCCGCAAGAAAACCCAACGGAGCGAGCAAACAGGACGGTCAAGACGATGATAGCTCAGTTTGCAGGCTCCGATCAGAGAAGGTGGGATGAGCTGCTACCAGAACTGACTTTAGCAGTAAATTCCAGTGTGGCGGAATCGACAGGATACACACCGGCGTTTCTCGTACAAGGAAGGGAACCACGGTTACCTAATGCCTTGTACGACAATAGCAATCTCGGAACAGGACACGCAAAACGGGATGCAGGAGAAAACGCGAAGAAATTAAAGGAGATTTTCGAGGTGGCAAGGAGAAATATGGAGAAGGCGGCGCAGGATCAGGCTCGCCATTATAACCTAAGAAGACGCGCTTGGAAACCAGTGGTTGGCGACGAGGTATATGCCAAAACGCACCATCTCTCGAAGGCATCGGAAGGATTCGCTGCAAAGTTAGCACCCAGGTATGAAGGCCCCTATCAGATTATAAGTTTTATATCCCCGGTTATTTGTAAATTGAGGGAAAAGGGGAAACAGAAGCTGAGAACGGCACATATCAGCGGATTAAAACCAGCGAGTCAGGAGGAAGAAGTCGAGAAAGTGGAAGGAATATAAACGCCCAAAAGTAATAGACTGAAAATATCAAGTAAGGGCCATATCTCATTGATAGACTGAAAATATCAAGTAAGAGCCATATCTCTTTGATAAGGGGGAAAAATACATAAAATAATAATAATAATAATAGATAAAATAAAACCCCAAGCTGAAAATGAAGAAAATCTAAGGAAAAAGCAAAAATAATGGTCATTTTGAAGGTCTAGGGTATTAAGAAGGCGATCCCAAACACGTTACACAGAAATGGGGCGAAGAGAGGGCGTACGATTAGCACGTAGGAGTGAAAGGGATAGCGACAGTAGAATTTACCGTTGCAGGGTTTTCTCTCCAAAAAGCTCGTAAAAGAACGGTGAACTGGCGTGATTGCTGCGCAGCCGCAGAGGGACCGAGGCTTTATAAAGCTAGGAAGTCAGAAAATCAGCCTATTAAAACGTACTAAGATGAACAAGCAAGGCGCAGGTAAACAGGAGGAGAAAAAATGGTCGACGCCTAGCACGCCATCGCCGAGGTGCACCAAACGCGGCGGGGTGAGCGGTGGCAGGAGTTGGCCAAGGCGGAGTGGCCGGACGAGGTGTGGGCGGACTTTGCGGCGTGGAGCGGACGCGAGGAGAGACGAAGGGGCTGCAAGCTCCTGCGGATCGGCGCCATCCGCCATCGGCTGAGGCTGGGGCAGGACGGACCGCGGGGCAGGACGGACCGCGGGCCGCGGGCGAACGCCACCCGGTTGGCGGGAGCCACCAACGAAACACACAACAAAAAACAAAAAAAATAATAAATTTTTCACACACAATTGGTAAACAGGAAATCAGCAGCAGCGTCAGGGCGACAGCAGAGGCAGCAGCATCAGGGCGACAGCAGAGGCAGCCTGGCCATGGGTCAGGGTGAGCAACATCCAGCCGGCCGCGCTGGCTGAAAGGGAAAAGAAAACAACACAATGAATGGGCGGCAGGGGGGAGGGAAAACTGCAGGGGAACTCACCTGGGCGGAAGGGGAAGCGCAATCAGTGTACCTGTGGGAAGAAGAAGACTCATTAGGCGATATTTTGAAAAATTTTACACACAGAAACTTACCTGTGGAACAGCATGGGGGCACGATCGGTATCGGAATCGATATCGATAGAAGGCGTGGGGGAAAATACCGAAAATAATCGGTGCAACGGTCACACTGGCGGCAACGTATCGAGTGGCGATAGCTATATCGGTGTTATCGATCACGCGCTGGTGTGACCGGAGGGGCCTAAGGGGAAAAGGTGGCGCTAAAATTTAAATGGGGAGCGGGAATTGAGACAAGGGTGCGGAAATTTAAATTTAAGCGAAAAGTAGTAAAGGGGGCGCGCAGTTGGAAAAGGTGGCGCGCAAATTTAAATGGGGAATGGGAAAGACGAAAACAGTGAAACGGGAGGTAATGGGAGGAGTTAAGGAGTTTTTGTGTGGGAACAAAAATAGCCGAAGAAAGGGGGGAGTGTGAGGAGTAATTCCTCACAAGCCGGGAACTACAGGGTAGCACGGCGAATTGAGGAAAGTTCGCTCTCATGATAATAGAGCGAGAGAGAGCGATCTGTGGAGAGTTAGAGAGCAAGGGCCGTGGCCGGAGAGGCAAAGGCCTTGCTCCTAACGGAACCATAACTGGAGGACGGCGGCGAGCGGGGATTTGGCGGAGAGGCGAAAAACCAACGGGACAGAATGTTCTAGACGGCTGCCAGCAGACGGTTCGTGTTGCTAGGCAGCACGAAGAGCAGCGAAAGTCCCGTTGCAGCGATGGAGCAGCAGCAGAGGAAGGCCCCGGTCGAGAAACAGCAGCAGCAGCAAATGAAGCCAGGCAGGCCCCGTTTGAGACACATAACGGTGTCTGGGATGAGACAGGCCCTGCTTGAAGCAGTGGAACGGGGCCTGCGAAGCAGCTATATAAGGAGCGGCTGCCCAGAAGACGGGACAGTTGGTGAAGTACGAGTGCGCGGAGCGGCAGTTATTTTGTGAACCGAAGTGCGAGCGAACGTAAAACCGAGAAGGCATTGTGACGGGAACTTGCGGAAAGTCGAAGCGATTGGCTCGACGGTAATTTGCAAGAAGGTCAACGGTAGCCAGTGTGTAGTGCGAAAGTCCTGCGGGTCGAGGCGATTTGCACGACGAAAGCGGACGGGGCACTAGAACTGAGCGAGTACTTCGAATTTGGTACGGGAGCGAGCGCGAACGGGCAAACGGTCGAATTAAGAACTGAAGTGTATGAAGAATTGTGAAACTAGCCTAAGGCTTATTACTAAGTGATTTACACCAACCCAAATATAGACTTAAGTACATACATTTAAATCGTTGTCTTCTTATTTCTTGCAATTCTTCAATATAAATTTGTTGAAGCGATCCCCTAGCACCCCTGAGCTACGCCCAGCTGCAAAGGCTCGTTACAAAATTCATTCATTTAAATTTTATGTTAATTAAACTTTATTGAAGACTAAATCCCAGTGATTTTAAAATCAATTTATTTTTTAATGATAGAGCAGGTCGTTGATGTGTACCTCCTTGAGATGGTGTTGGTGCTTTCACTTCAGCTTTAGATTTAATAATGTGTCCAGTTGTGGGGTGTATGCTTTTTATTGTAGATTATCATTCTGCTGGTCGTAAGTGTAGACGAATTGATACAGTTTCGCCACGCAAATTAACTAAAGCTCCGTTCTGATCCGTTATCCGTACTTCGAGTGTGCTTATTTCTCTGCAGTTGACAGGTAAATAAATCAAATTCCGTGGTGTAATGTTCATTTTATATCCAGGTGGAACATTGATTCCAAATTCATGAAGCACGTGATTCGGTCTATTCCCAACATACGATCCGCTAATAATGTTACATTCCAGTCTGAGATGTAAATTTCATTATCATGTGGTCTTAATTTACGTCTACTAAATCCAAATAGTTGACCAATTGATCGTTCATGATTAAAATATACTGTTTCATTTTTTGTGAGAACTTGAACTTGTAATGTGTTATTATTGCAATCAATTTTTATACTATCATGAAGATTATACTCTTTGAGTTTATTGATAATATTTTTAATTATTTCATAGAGTTCATATGAACCCACAGGTATCTCTACAACTTTATTCCCAATATGAAATAGATTGTTTCCCCTATCAACATTTGGTATGCTATTAAAAGTATAAAAGTCGATGAGCGCACATTCATAATTACGTTTTAATTCAATTTGGGGAAAAAAGTTTTCAGTTATAACTGATGAGTTTCCAGTTAGTGCAATTGTTAATGATGTAGTCATTTTGAAGGTTGATTCTGAACTGTCTTGTTAACCATCATCTCAGTACACTTATATTATTATTTATTAAAGTATGATAAATTCATCAAATCCTTTTCTATAACGACCACTTTTCATATCATCATCCTTAGAAATTAGAAGAAATCCATATTTGTCCTCCCAACATTTTCGGGAAATATGTTTAAATGTTTCATAATTCATATCTGAGATGACATGGTCTCGATAAATATGATGCATATTTAAGTCATCCTGCTTAAACATTATAATGAAATTTTGCATTATCCCGTATTAAATGTTTCGGTATACGTGTATACGTTTGAGATAAGTAGAATGAGTCAATATTCCGATGTCTGCCCATGGCAAAATAATCACGAATATTATTTTGTTTTTCACATGCCACATCATCAAATATCATAACGGAATTATTTTTTGCTTCCAGCGGGGATAAAACTGTGTCATTTGTCGAAAATGTGTAATATCCCATTCCACTTATCGGTTTAATAAGTTTTTTCAAATACTCATATTTCGGTTGAAACAAACTTTTGCAAATACATAAATATTTTCAAATTTTATTCCATTTGGACTTTCGATTAGGCTTATCATCACATTTGTTTTCCCACAATTGGATGGACCGACAATTAATGCTCTAATTGTGTTCGGTAACAAAGTGCTGTGACGGGGATGTTTATTCTCCCCATGTCCACCACCTTCAATGTTTCTTACTGTGATGGTTTTATTTTGTCTTAATAAGCGCATGCTTATGAGTTATGACCTTCATTCAATGACAAACAACCATCAACTGCGGATGATATAAATATGGGGAAGCAGTTTTATAATGTGAAGAGTCATAAATCAAATGTCAAACAGGGTGGTGGTCTCATAAATAATTTAATAAACACTCTACCCTTTGAGGCTCATTTACCTGGATACAATTACTGTGGACCGGGTACAAAGCTAGAGGATCGTTTAGCACGTGGAGATAGGGGAATCAATAGTTTGGATGAGGCTTGTAGGGAACACGATATTGCTTATTCAAATAGTAAGGACTTAAGTGAACGACATAAAGCAGACTCGGTTTTAATTGATAGGGCTTGGGATCGTGTGAAAGCGGTGAATAGTAGTATTGGTGAGAAAGCTGCCTCATATTTAGTGACTAACATGTCAAAGGTAAAAAAAAAATCGGGATGGGAGCAAAGCAGGAGAAAAAGAAAGTAGTGAAAAAATCTTTCTCTTCAATAATCAAACAGGCTACCAGAGAATTGAAAAAGAATAAGCCGCTTGACATATTGAATGCAGTAAAAATTGCACACAAAGCAGTATCTAACTCTATGGGATGTAGGAAAAATGTTGTAGTTCCACGGGTTATAACCGTCCCTAAAGTTGGTGGGTTTTTGCCCTTAGTACCCATTCTAACAGCCCTTAGTGCGGTGGGTAGTTTAGCGTCAGGCAGCGCAGCGATAGTAAAGACTATTAACAATGCTAAGATGGCAAAACAACAGCTTGAAGAACAGAAGAGATACAACAAACGAATGGAAACAGTTGCGTTGGGAGCGGGGTTATTTTTACAGCCATACAAAAAGGGATATGGTATATCATTTTCAAAAAAAATTCAAAAACAAAAATGCACCCAAAAAAACTATTAAGTGAGCTACCCAAAAGAGCATTATCCAACTTTGATATAATGAGATTTGCTTTTAAGAATATCCCACATTTTCGAGGAGTTTATATGAAAGATGAGTTACCCAAATTCCCTCATCATCTTGAGTGTGGAATAATAAACTTAGCAAACTCATCTTCAAATGGAACACACTGGGTAGCCTATTTTAAGAGAGGTTCACTCTCCTATTATTTTGATTCGTTTGGAAATTTACAACCACCTTTAGAAGTAGTTAGATATTTAGGAAAAAATCTCACGTACAATTATCAACGTTTCCAGAAATTTGGAACTGTTAACTGTGGACATTTGTGCCTTCAATTTTTGTTATTCATTTCGCTGAAGAGACGTGACTCTTACATCACCACACTTATAATTCCATGCGTGTAGGGGATGTATCCATTGTATCCCTTTCCACACTACATGAGAGGAGAAGTGGGGGAGAAATGTCCCTCGAATGGTATAAAATCAACCAGCTTGTCTTGGAAAAATATCATTCACCGAGCAGCAGTCTCACCGAGAACCAGCACTACCAGCCACAATCATCCCACAACAACTCAATCACCAACCCATCATGAGTGCAAAAAAGATCATCCCCACCACTACCCCCATCAATGAGACAACGAATCAGTTGCCCATAGGAGTGACTCAGGAGGATCTCTTTGATCCATTGATGATGGCCTTTAACTCGCGTAGAGTGAAGGGTAAACTCCAATTCAAGGATCTGGATGTGAACGTTCCCTTCAACATTATCTCTGCAAAACGTGTCAAAGGAAAGTTTGGAACCAATATTCTGGTTGAGTTGGAGGAAAAATTTGTGTATCTCCCTGATAGATACAATAACATCGATGACTCGTGCTTTCAACTGTTTTCACTGAAAGCATACCGCCTAACAAAAAGGGTGGATGGTAATGTGGAGCTTGATTATAAAATTCGAGTTTAATTTTTGAATAAATAAAACAGTATACATATAAAAAAAAGAAAGAAAAGAAAAATAAATTTTTATGGGAAATGGGGATTGGGGTTTTTTTTCAGCTTAAGAGGTTTTTTAAGCTTAAGATTTAATTAAATAAATAAATTTGAAAAATAAATAATGAATGAATTGGGAAATATTAATTTCAGGTTTTATTTTCACTGTTTACCAGCTAATAAACTGATATCATATCAGATCTGATAAGCAGATCAGCTATTTCAACCAGGTGGGTTTATCAGACCTGATTGAAATTCCTATTTCTACATCAAATTATTAGGTAGTCATTTATACGTTTTTTAAAACAATTATATAATATTTAACATGCAATTTTATATGGTGATATAGCAACAGGTATTTCAACCAGGTCTGATAAACAGATCAGGTATTTCAACCAGGTCTGATAAACAGATCAGGTATTTCAACCAGGTCTGATAAACAGATCAGGTATTTTAACCAGGTCTGATAATCAGATCAGATATTTTAACCAGGTCTGATAATCAGATCAGGTATTTTAACCAGGTCTGATAAACAGATCAGGTATTTCAACCAGGTCTGATAAACAGATTAGGTATTACAACCAGATCTGTTTAAAAGAGCAGGTATTTTAACCACATGTGATTTATTGAAGAAATTATTTGATCAGACATTTATACTTGAATATAGTATAGAATCAACTATTTGAAATATATTGATAATGGGTATATATGCTTATGATACATGAATTATTTTACAGTACATTTTCAACCTCAAGGGTGTAATAACCCCTTCAGTATATCAACTTGAATTATTTTTAAATTTCCTTATAATGAATCACAATATTTTATCACAATTAACCAAAACTCGAAATGCTTTAAAAAAAAAAATTTCCATCTCCTCACACATCGGCTTCAATATCGGATCAATCATCACAACATGAAGAAAGTTCAAAAAATTTTAATATTAGTGAACTGGCGCGAGAACATGTTTTGGATAAAACATATGGTCCTGGAAAAACTCCAAATGGAGAATTAATGATTGGGAATAGTCACATAAGTGTTTCCAGCAATAAAATTGAATTTGATGATGGTCAAAATTGGCGACTGACTAGTGGGTTATATTCTTTAATATTCCACCATCTACCACAAAATTACAATTCAAATGAGCTTGATATATACAGAGAAATTTTATTAAAAACGAATGTGTATCGAAGAAATTTTCTCGCAAATGGACAAGTGAAAGGAACGAGGGCATTGAAATATTCACAAATTATTAAACCACTCTTAGCTAAATCATCTATTCTCGAGTCTACACCCAAGCATTCCAAACCACTTGTAAGTGGATCAGGATTCATGACACTTCAAACTAATAAACCGAATTATGTCTTCTGGGACAATCCAAATGAATTAGTGGACAGGTTGCAGCTTTTAATAGCATCAGAATCGGCAGGAAATTCAAATCACACTAATGAAATTACATCAATTATTGAAGAACTGAGAGAGGCTCGAATAATACATTAATTTAGTATATATTTACATATCAATATTCAAATGAGTTTATAACCATCATGTCCGTTGACAAGTTTGGACGCTACATAAATGATAAGCACACCTCTAATCATTTAAGACCATATGAAAAAACTGAGTCTGGACTCTACATTGATTCGGATGGGAACTTTAATATTCAACGAAGACTTATAAAAAATGGGGGCATTCCACAAGAGAGGACTGACTTTGTTATCAAAGAATATGTTGACAAGTCTATAAAGGAGTGAAATAATTGTCAATGTACCTCTACCTGATGTTAGAATTACAAAAATTGAAGACAGATTTGACAGACTTGCGGTAGTTATATCAACCATTATTGAAAAAGTTACACGCCTTTTAAAATCGCATTAATTTTTCACTATTAAAAATTAATATATTGCAAATTCTAAAAAACTGATTTGAATTTTAAATGATAAATATGAGTAGACGGGGTATTATTAATGAATTACACGCTCCATCCCGCAAACATTTTCTACGTCGTAGAGTCATTACAAAGGGAATAAATGATTTATTTCAAGCTGACTTGGTGGAAATGGGAAAGTATGCATCCTCAAATAATGGATATCGCTACCTACTAACAGAAATTGATACATTTTCCAAATTCGCCTGGGGTGAGGCAATTAAATCTAAGACTGCGAAGGATGTTGCTGAGGCGATGAAGAAAATATTCAAGTCTGGCCGTGGACTACCTAGAAATCTTCAGACAGATGACGGTAAAGAGTTCTTCAATGCTCAATTTAAGGGATTGATGAATCGATATAAAATCAACCACTATTCAACATTTAGCACACTAAAGGCTTCAATTGTTGAACGATTTAATAGAACATTAAAAGAACTCATGTGGAAAGAGTTTTCTTTAAATGGTACCTATAAATAGATTGATATGTATAAAAGGTTAATTCTCGTTTACAACAACAGAGTACACAGGACCATAAAAATTTCTCCAATCAATGTAAACAAAGAGAATGAGAAAGATATCTTGGAAACTGTCTACAATAATATTAAAATGTTTATGGGGAGCAAACTGAAGATTGGTGACAATGTTCGAATTTCGAAATATAAGGGAATATTTGAAAAGGGTTTCACACCTAACTGGAATGTCGAGATATTTAGAATAATCAAAGTTCAAAATACGTATCCAACCACATATCTATTGGAAGATTTGAATGGGAATCCAGTTAAAGGTGGTTTCTATAAAGAAGAATTAAAAAAAAACACGTTTTCCTAATACTTACCTAGTTGAAAAAGTGCTAAAAAGGAAGGGTAATAGAGCTCTTGTACATTGGTTAGGTTTCCCGAAAGCCGATTACAGTTGGATACAAGCCTCTGACATTTTGTAATAAAATAAACACATTATCATTTAATACTTTTTTTCTTTTATTTCAAGTAATTTTAACAATTGTATTCTTAAATAAGTTTTATATACATTAGATTAAATCATTTTTTAAATAAATTATTATATTACAATCAAAAATTTATCGTTTTATTTATTTACAAATTACAGTTTAGTCTTCTTTTTTTTTTTTATTATTATTATCTATTAGATCATTATGCCTAATTAGTTCAATCTCATGGTAGTCGAGTGCGCTTTCATTTTCCTCTAACTTTCTTTTTAGATTATTTATTTGATTCATCATACTTTGAGTATGATGTGAGTTCGCTACCACAGATATTTGAGTACGCCAAACACTTGACTGTGCTTCTAGTGTTGACATTTTGTCCTCAATTTCTCTTTTTATAGTTTTGTAATGTCCTATTGCTAGAGTTGAAACTCCATCTTCACAAATTATTCTCTTGTCATCTTTGTTGTCTAAGGTAATTTTTGTGATTTTTAATGTTTTAATTTCATGCCCTCTTGATCTAAACAAATACATGCTATCACATTCTTGCTGTCCTGTAAATAAGCAATTTTATAACCTTCAAATGTTATTTTCTCCAGGCAACTTCGCTTAATCCCTTTATGTTTTTTTACACATTTTTTATTCCCACTACTTGAAGATATAGATGTATATGCATACATTTTTGAACTGAGACCCACAAACTCGGTCATTGAATTCCCATGTAATTCATCCTTAAAGAATCCTAGCCTTTTTTATTACACTGTTTAAAATTATATAGAGTAGCCAACTCATTTGAATACTCAGATGTATCAAATTTAGATTCAACATCATCTCGAATGTCTGCATACAAATCATTAGTTTTTATTGAGTATATAAATGAATCAGTATCCATATAATTTAGTTTCAATGCATCTTTAAATTTTGGTTTCATGTATGCATAATGAAAATCATACATTTTCCATTTTGATATCTCCAATACAACAAACCCTAAATAGGTTGGTTTCTCATAAACGTTAATTAATCTTTTCATTTGAATAGCATACATGTTTTCACTAAATTTTGTGGCACTATGAAAATTTGATTTTGATATCAAATTCTTGGCACAGTTTTGAGGTCGTCCACCACTTGGACCTATGGTTGGGGTCTCCCATTCTGTTACTATATGGACATCAACTCTCTTTGAGGGGTCTTCAAGGCATTTCCCATATATAGAATTGCTTAATAGTTTAAAAAAATCTTTTTCAAAATTATTTTTAGCCATACATCATACACTGTTTTAATGATTTTAAATGAATAATATATTTCTCCTTATCACGGAGATCGGCTATTAACTTTTTTACTTTGGAATTTACAGATGGGAGTTTGTTGGCTGGACAGAAAGGGAGATCATTATGTGATTCATGTAAGGACCAGGGATATTCCAAGTCAACCTCAAGAATATAACCATACTCCCCATTTTCACAGATATTTTCCACACTAAATGAGTTTACTTCCGTCTCATCTAACCATTTGAAATGACCGTAGGGAAGCTTATCGCACATTGCAATTCCGTATAAGTTATTCGCATCGACATAAAATAAGTATTCAGATTCCCTAGTAGGATCAAAATCGTTAAGGTATTTGTGGTTTGCCTTTGTATACCTATGGCTACTTTGAACCAATCCACCCATCGTTGAGGGTTCTTAATTGAGGGATAGAAGGAAGAGAGTATTGCCCACTTGAAGCAGAACACGTCATTATTCTGCACATTTATGACGGCCCCTCTATTTCGAAGACTTGATGGAAGATTGAAGTATTGAGATCCTTTCAAAGGATCACACTGCAGCATGTTCACCTCCAGTCTGATTATACGGATCAATGTCCATCCACTATCCTTTTCCTGGAACTCATCCATTCTTGTTTTTATTGTTGAGATGTGTGAATCATAAAGTTCTATTAAATTAGATCCAATCGTAAATAGGTTCATTTTACTTTGAAACGATTTTGTCTCAACTAGAGTATCATGCTCTTTAACTAACATGTACTCAGCGAATAGTTCAAAATTGACTTTTGATGAAGTGTGGACGGTTAATACTCTTTCCAAATGAGGGAGTAGGGCTTGACCCGCTTCATTAAGGAATTCATCTGGAATCCTAACAGCAGGTCCCTCATTCATAAACATATAATGAAGGATACGTCCCTGGTATCCATCAGCAATCTGCTTTATTTGCCCATCCACAGGTCGGGTGGCATTTTTTTTGTAGGTTTCAGTGCGCACATGGTGTTGCCATAGCACACCTGCAGGCAAGTCAATGTTGCAGGAGTTGCAGCGAATGATATTCACGTTGGCGAACATGATGATTTTTTAGTTTTAATTTAATTTATTGAGCAAAATTAATTAAATTGAAAAGTTTGAGTGATTGGAGCACAATTGTTTTTGATTGTATTCAATATTAACTTTCACTTTTCACTTTATCAAGATTTTCTTGATTTTCTTGGTTTTTTTATATTTTTGATTTTAGCTCACTGAAGTTGAATAGAAGGTTGAGAAGACAATTTTGTTCGATGGACAAACAAGAACTGAATCTTATAACTCTAGGAGTTCGCACGAAGGCTTTTTGATCAACTTGGATTTGGATTTGGAAATAGAATAGAATTAAAAAAAAGAAATGAATAATCTTTGGTATGAGTGACCTTTTCCCATCATTTTTGAATAATTTTAATTGGGTATGTCGCACGTATTGTGCTGTGTGATCTAACCCATCACCCCATCCCTTGTGTGTGGTGGTCTCACGGATGTATGGCACGTGAGGTATCGCTTGATCGTTTGACTTGAGTGTGACCCATTACCCATTCATCCAAAACAATAAGCAGGTGGTATGAGTGACCTTTTCTCATCATTTTTGTATAATTTTTTTGGGTATGATGCACGTGAGGTGGAATGGGAGGGATCCCATCACCCCAACCCTTGACTGTGGTGGTCTCACGGATGTTGAGCACTTGAGGTGGCGTTGATCGTTAAAGAGGAATGTGACCCACCACCCCATCCCTTGTGTGTGTGTCAGGTGACCGCACGTGTTTGTGTGATGTGTAACCGCACGTGATCGGCATGAGATATTCCTTAATTGCTGGATATACGTTGTGACCCGCCACCCCACCCCTTGTGTGTGTGTCAGGTGACCCCACGTGTTTGTGTGATGTGTAACCGCACGTGATCGGCATGAGACATTCCTTGATTGCTGGAAATACGATTCTGTGGTGTGTCGTGTGATCACTCCCTCCCGTTCACACTCATGGTCGAATGGGGGATCAATGGGTTAGGGATTGGACACACTTTTCTCACGAGTCCTCACGTCACGTAATCAGTGACCCTAATTAAATTTGAATATTATCCGTTTTTTTTATTGATTTTTTATTGACTTGTTACCTCTGAACCCTAATTAATTGCATTTCAACACACGTTTGTCAAGAGTCCTCACATCACGTATTCAGTGACCCTAATTAAATTTGAATATTAGCCGGGTTTTTAATTTATTTTTTATTGATTTGTTACCCTGAACCCTAATTAATTGCATTTTTATTAGGGAACCCTTTGACAGGTTGACAGTTTACCCTAATTAAATGTAATTTATTACCCCCATTTCCCGGAAGTGTGTGCTGGATGCTAGGTTTTCATACTACTTGCGTTGCTCTTCATTGTGCCGCCGCGTTTTCCATTTGCCCTGTATCGAACTCGGAGCAGATGCCGTTAACCAGTTAATAAACTCCCCGAATTTAATTTGGCAATGTGACTATTGTGTAGTGGCAAATGATTCACACTTTGTTATTGACGATCTTAATGTTAAAATTCGCAACCTGGAAAAGTTATACGAAAACTTGATACAATCAACACTTCTCATAAATCAAACATTGTTAAGAGTGTTCCCAATCCAGCTGAGCGTCCTAATAAAGAGAATGTCAATGCTCGTAAACCCAAGCCTGCTGCTAATCGGCTTCAGCTGCAGTCAGGCCCGGTTATTGAGCCTTCCCGCGGACTTCATTTTTCTTCTGATGCTGCTTCTTCGACTAATAAAGGAAGAGCTTAAACAGCTACGAACTCTTTACTTGCTGCTGATAAGCTCCAACATCAACCGGCTGCAGGAACTGACCTCTCCAATGGACTTCTCTTAACTTTGTTACAGTTAGAAGAAAGACGAAAAAGAGGTGTAGCGGCTAGTTGTGACGAACTAAATATTTAAGCCAGCAATAAATAAATATATCCATGTCGGTAAATTCTCACCTTTGACTGAGCCGGATGTTGTGATTGCCTACGTAGCCCGCAAACTTAATATCCCTGGCAAAGACTTATCCTGTGCCAAGTTGGTCAAACGGGACGCTGATGTCAAATTATTAAAATCTGTAAATTTTAAGATGGGAGTTCCTGAGCCGCTTTTCTCTTCGTTCTTCAGCAAAGAGTTTTGGCTGCTATCAGTTAAAGTGGCGCGGTTTGTTCATAGACCACGGCCAGAAGCTGAAGTTACGGCTATTAACACGATAGCAGACGTGCAACCACGGACTTCGACACCAGTTCAGGGTGTTCCAACATCGCCAATTTCAAAAAACTCCCCTTGATTGGCGCCTATGGCATCATAGTTCGCAGCAGCCGGCATCGTCACTTGTTGTGTGCTAATGCTAGCTGTTTAAGTAACGCCGTCTCTTCTTCCCACCGCTCTGCGCTCTTGCCCTCATCGCAACAACATCTACTATTGTCACCTGCGCTGCTGCTCGCTCTATGCGACCTTCGCTCTGCCGCTGATGGCCGATTTCGTCTGCAAGGTGCTGCATTGCTGATCTCCCAATTAGCTGCTCTTTACCACCCACTCCCACTCTTATGTATTGCGCTATCGTCGGTTGAGTTCGTTTCCCGACTGTCTCTTGCGCTTTGTTACATTCCAACGCTCACAGCAATACCTGCGCCACTGTGGACTAATGCGTACATCGCTCTCAACTCTTTCTCAGCAGCCTTTCACCCCCTCTCCCAGACCACCACCCACGCTTAGGGGGGAGGTAGACGCACTGCCGCCAATTTGAGTGACAACACTACTTAAACATTGTCTTGTGCGCCGTGAGCTGGCTGCTGATGCTTCTAACATTCTTCACACCCCACCCTGCCCTGCTCAGTCAACTTCAATTAGTTCGAGGGCTGCTTCTGCATTTCACAGAAGTGATACGCTTAGAATTTATTTCCAAAATATTTCTGGCATGCGAGTCGGAGTCGGCAAGTCGGATTTGGTGTATATGGCGACTTCGCATTGCGACTTTGACATTATAATTTTAGTTGAAACCTGGCTCAACTCAAATTTTTTTGACAAGGAATATTTCGACACTAATCTGTACCAACTATTTCGCAAATACAGGGATGCCTTGAGAACGGAGCGAACAAGAGGAGGAGGAGTGTTGGTGGCTGTCAGGCGTTCCCTTCATTGTGAATGCGTTCGACTGGATAATTAAGACTCTCTTTTGGACCAAATTGCGGCTCTGGTAGTGGGCACTTTGTGTCAACTCTACATATGTGCTTCCTACATACTATGACCTTTATAAAGCACATTTGTTGAACATATTGAATGTTTATCAGCATCTGGAGGATCATCAACACCTTTGCGTTACGGGAGACTTCAACTTTGGCTCAATTGTTTGGACTCAAGATCCGAATTCCTCGGCTATGTTACCGAGTAACGCCTCATGAAATACTTCTCTTTTTTTTTAGCTTATTTTGTATTTATTGGATCTTCTCGTAATGAGACTAACAATAATTTTTCAGATCTTAATCTAGAAACTATTTTATAAACCATCCCCTGTTGGAGATAGTTTGTGTTCTGCGGCCCTTCAAGTCAGTCGCTGGATTGGTAGGTCATTTCTCCTAAGGCGAGAATGCGTTGCTAGCATGGAAAGAGATTTTGCAAGTTGATTTGGGTGGGTAAGAAGCTTCTCAGAATATTTTTGTTTAAGTTGCTCTATTTCAGTTTCGACCAATGGGATGCTGAGGTCGTTGTGGATACACTCATTGCGAATGTACCATGGCGCTCCAGTGATGGTTCTGAGAATTCTTGATTGTGATCTTCGGAGGATGTCCACACTGCTCGCACAGTCATTTCCCCATAACTGCGAGCCATACGTCCAGACAGGCTTTATGATGCTTTTGTACAGTAGGACTTTATATTCCAGTTTAAGAGGGGAACGGGAGTTGATTAGCCAATGAAGGCTGTTGGCCTTTAGCTTGATTTTAAGCGTTTTCGACTCTAAGTGTTTGCGCCATGTGAGCCTTCTATCGAGGTGCACACCTAGGTATACAACATCGTTTGATTGCGGGATCTGGGTTGCATTTAAGGATATCTGGGGACAGGTACTTCTGTTGAGTGTGAACGTCACATGTTTACACTTTTGCTCGTTGATTTTTATGCGTCAGTTGGCCAGCCACTCTTCCACATTAGCTAGGTGGCTTGCCAGCAGACTTGTTGCGTTAATTGGACATCGTGATCTGCTTAATATTGCCGTATCATCCGCAAAAGTACTTATTGTAAGTCGAGGGTCTGTTGGTATGTCGGCAGTGTACATTACATATAGGAGATGACCGAGTACGCTACCCTGCGGCATTCCGGCTCCTATAGTGAACTCTTCCGTTGTGTACTCATTTTGACGAACTGTAAATACTCTGTTACTGAAGTAACTTTCTAAGACTTTGTGAGTATTTGGGGGAAGCATTGTCCTTATCTTAAATATAAGACCATCCAACCAAACGCGGTCAAATGCTTGGGCAACATCTAAGAAAGTTGCAGAGCAGTATTCGTGGTGCTCAAACGCAGTCCGAATGTCTGAAGTTAAACGGTTGACTTGCTCAATAGTCCCATGCTTTGCTCTAAACCCAAATTGATGTGAGGGAATGATATTTTGTGCATGGGCATCAATTTTACTGAGTAGGATCTTCTCAAATATTTTTGACAGGCAAGGTAGCAGACTAATGGGTCTGTATGATGTTTTATCTTTTCCTGGTTTCTGAATCATTATGATTGTGGACTTCCTTCACTGAGTTGAAAAGTATCCACATCGCAGAACAGCATTGAAAAGTCTTGAGATATATCTAATGGCGGGACTTCCATAATCATTTTAGGTGTAATAAGGTCATGTCCATGAGCTTTTCTGGGATTTAGCTCTCCGATGGCGTTTTTTATTTCTAGCGAATGAACTTTGATTGGGTCAGTTTGTGCAGCGTTCGGAACCAATGGAAGTTCATAGCCATTGGTTGAAGGATTTGGCTGGAAAACATTTCTAAGGTGAAGTGCAAAGACAGTTGCCTTTTCTTCGTCGCTGCGGGCCCATCTTCCTGTCTGATCTCTTAGAGGCGTGTCTACCTTTGCAGGTGGCTTTATGCTGGCGCGTGCCCTCCATAGGGGAAATAACGGCTAGCTGCTATTCGACTTCGAGTGCTTTGCGAAGCAGGCGATCTAAAGCTTTGCCATTTTCTTCTTGCACGCCGCTTTTCTGAGACCAGCCGGTCAATGTAACTGTTTGTCAATCTAGGATCTTGCTGAGGTGCTGTTGTTGTCGTTTGGGGGTTTGAGTGATGAGCAGCGGCAGTAATGATAGAGGTGAAGGCTTGAACTGAATTGTCAATATCTTCTTCGCTGTTTATGGTTGGGCTCAGCTCGATGTGACTGCTGATATATTTTTTGTATTTGAGCCAGTTTGTCTTGTGTGATGTCAGTCTCCGAGGATATTCTATAACATGAGGGCACTCCAGAAGGGTGAATATTATTGGAGAATGGTCTGACGACAAATCAGCAAGGGCTTCTGCAGTTACCAAGTTTTGTGGAGCTTTTCTTGTTATGGCAAAGTCTATAAGATCGGGTAATTTCTTTGGATCTGCCGGCCAGTATGTAGGCCTTCCCGGAGATACATAGTCGAGTTTGTTTGATGCGCGCGTGAGTACGCTGTAGAGTTGCTTCCCTTTGGGATTGGTCAGTCTGGAGCCCCAGTGGGGATGTTTCGAATTATAGTCACCCGCAGCCAAAAAGCGTTGACCAAGTGTATTAAAGAAATCTAGGAATTGATTTTCTGATATTGCGAAACGCGGGGGACAGTAAACCGCGGACAGAGTGATATTGCCTCGATTAGACTCTACACATATCGATGTGGCTTGTAGGTAGTTTTCCGAAAATCCTGATAGTGGGTAATGCTTGATGCGGCTTTTGACGAGGATGCCAGTGCCACCATGGGCTTTGCCATCTGGGTGATTTGTGCCGTAAAATGCATACCCAGGTAATTGAAAATTGTATCGGTCCGTCAAGTGAGTTTCTGCAAGAAGCATTATGTCGATTTCATTGTCCTGGAGAAATTTTGATAACTCCACTTTGTGGCGGGGAATGCCATTTGCATTCCAGAGTGAAACTCGTAGGAAAGCCATTATTTGGATTGTTGCGAAGCGAGCATTTGAATGAGAATTCCATATACCATAAAATCCTTCAGCGTCTGCTGTAACGATAGAAACATAGTTTCTAAGCTACTATAGTTTGATGGTTGTTCCGCTTGTTTTGATGGCAGTGTCGGCTCACTTCGAATTTCATGCGAAACCGTAGATATGAGTGCGGGTCTATCATTTCAAAGTTTCAAGGCGCTTGCGAAAGAAGCACCTTGGGTTGTAGTCGTTTGGGCAAAAGTCGATCTCGTAGCTTTGGTGAAGAAGACTCCAGGGGTCGACTGCGAGGGTGTGTACTGATTAAGGTTTCCATTGGATCTGGCAAATTCTGTGCGCGTATTAATCCTGCTCTTCAGATCTTTGTAGAAGACTGGGTAACCTCTGTAGTTTGCAGTGTGGTTACCTCCACAGTTACTGTATTTTTTGACAGATGGATCCTCCTTGTTAGCAGGGCATGAGACAGTGTTGTGCAGCTCTCCGCATGCTACACAAACTGATCGCAGGGTGCAGTAGGCTTTTGTGTGCCCAAATTCTTGGCAATTGGTACATTGCACTGGATTTGTGCGTTTGTGCGGCTCCTCTACGGTTATTCTGCGGTGCAATAAGAAAGGTAGTTTGTAAATTGGGTGCACTTCATTATTTTTTGGAGCTGTGTCTTCCGGGCTTAGTTCAATTTTGAATAGTGGCTGTGGTTTTTTGTCCCTGTTTATTAAGTTTATAACGGACTTGACCTTGAATCCCTTTTCCTCCAAGGCAGAAGCGACTTCTGTTGCAGGTACATTTGATTCAATGCCTTTGATTACTACCTGTAGGCCCTTGCTACTTTTTAGTTGGTAGGTGTAGTTGCTTTTATTGTCAGCTCTTAAGCATTTTTCGACTGCTCGATTATTTACTTCGGTGTTGACTTGGAGCTTTGTTTCGCGTATATTGCCTTTGTTGACGGATGATACATAAAAGTTGTTGCCTATTAGCGATACAAGCTTTGTGACTAGGGCCGCACAGTTGCTATCCCTTATATAAGTGGATGGAGGCTTTGGTTTAGCGGCATTTGGAGCCTTTTCTTCACACTCAGCATCAGACTGTTGGCCAAGAATTTGGAACCTATTCCCAGTGAGGGGATCTTTGTCCACAGGGATATCGCTTGTTTTGTTTATTTTTGGAGTGTTGCCGCTTTTTTTGTTTTGCGGGCTTAATTTGCGTTTCTTTATTTGTACATACCGATCGATGCCAGTCTGCACATACGAACGGGTAGTAGGTGTTGCACTTCCTTGTGTATGTATTTGCGGCAGGTCGTGCTGAGTTGACATTTTTGAAAGCAGGTTAGTGGGGAACGTTGTTTTCTGGATACTTGCTGTTGTTGTTGAGCTTGTCGATTGAGCGGTGATAAACGTTACCGTACTGGTCGTTGTACTTGACGAAAAGCAAGTCATTGCTGGCTTAGGGGGCGGTGTGGGGTAGCTCCAAGTCGAAGTAGGGGTATGAGAGCTTACGGTCGCATTGCTCGTGGTGGTTGCATCGGGGGACACAATCGAAAAGTAAGCGTTGTTGCGTGTTATGGAGAGTCGTCGATCGTTTTGCTGTTGTAGCATTTGGGCATAGAGTTCTCTCTGACTCATGGTGTTGTTGGTATTTTTCCAGTAGCATTTGTTGAATTATTACGCGTTGACATTTATCAAAATTTAATTTAGTTAAATATTAACTATTAGATATTTTTGGACAACATAAGCATGAGTGCTTATGAATGTCCATCAGCGTCGGAGCGCGACAAAAACACGTCCGACCTGTTCAATGGCCAAAAAACACGAATGATGGAAAAACATCCCGGAGATTTTTCGACAGCGATGGGGCAACTGCTCAGATAACAGGAAATCATCTGGAAGTCATCTGGATCAAACGGCTTCTCCGGGATTTTTACAATTTTCCAACATCGCAAAATCACATTTGAGTTCATTTCACTTACTTTCCTTACCAACGGAATTTCAAGTCAATCGGATGAAAAATAGATTTTTGCTTATCGGATTTCCCGGGAATTTTCCTTGCTGGCAGATTTTCCGAAATTGGGAAAATACAAGTCCAATTATTTCGTATACTTCGCTTACAAACCCAGTTTCAAGTCAATCGGATGAAAGAAGAAATTCACCCAAACAAATTTTTCCGGTTGAATTTTCAATCATCGGAAAACCTCATTTCAATTTATTTCAAGTCAATCGGTTGAAAAATAGACTTTTGGATATCGAATTTCCCGAGAATATTCCTTGTGGGCGGATTTTCCGGAATCGGGAGAACACGTGTCCAATTATTTCGCTTACTTTGCTTTTTTTTTCAAGCGTTGTTATTCCTCCTCATCTCCTAATATTGGGCTGGCTTATCCTTATAATATTGCCCATTCTAGCTCCATTTTTCTCCGGTTTTAGACTCGGAGAGTCTGCTCTCAAGTTTAACATCGGTTCAAGTTTCCTTCAACCCTGGGCCTGACAATGTTCCAAGCTGTGTATTAAAATACTGTGCCGACTCTCTGTGCGTGCCCCTCCTAAAACTCTTTAACCTCTCTCTTCAACTTGGTGACTTTCCTTACTATTGGAAGGAGTCATACATTATTCCTATCCACAAAAAGGGATCAAAGTCTGTAGTGTCTAACTACAGGGGCATATCCAAATTATCGGCAATTCCAAAAGTATTCGAATCACTCATCACTTCTCAATTGCAGCATTGCTGCCGCTCAATAATTTCCCCATCACAACATGGATTTATGAAAAAAAACGTTCTGTGGAAACTAACCTGCTTGAGTTTACAACTCTTGTCAATATGGGGTTTGTAAACAAGCAGCAAACGGATGTGATATACACGGATTTTAGCAAAGCTTTCGATTCCGTTAATCATGACCCCCTGATTCGCAAACTGGACATTCTTGGTTTTCCTCCCAAGTTAATTTCTTGGGTCATCATAAATGAACATACAACCCTCGCAGACGTTACAAAATATGATTCCACTTGAAAGGGTCGCGTTTAGGTAGATGACTAGAAGTCCCCGGCTCACACGCCTGCATACATATGGTGCGAAGCGACCACAAGCAAGGATTGATAATTTGTTATCAGCTCAAGATAATTTGTAGACAAGTAAATTGATGCGCAAGAAAGAGAGGTAACATAAGTACATAAGATATACATAAGAAATAAATGAGGTTCATATGTTGAACAAGGACAAGAAGAATTATAAATATAAATGTAAAGACAGTTGTCTCATATCCTAATACATAAGTTAGACTATAAAAGCAGCGACTAAAATGAATAAAGATCAGTTCCTAACAAGTACGCGATTGTGTTCTTACTTAGGGATTCGGCAATTGTGCGGACGTTTCGATAGATTGTTGAGCTGTACCATCTGCTCTTCAGTTTATAGAATAAGTTGCACATTATGGTCCTTCGAGTATTTATTTACTCACGAAGACTGCCAAACCAGTTGGCATACCCGTTAAACGGTATCCACGGTTAAAAGTCCGCAAGTCGCGCCTTACAAGTGCACTACGGCAAGAATAGGGAAAAACTAAATAATCCAGCCCTAAAGACGGCGGCGTGGGACGAAAGGTGGACTTCGTGGGAGAAAATCAGCAACAAGCGACAGCGGAGGCAAGCGACCACCGCAATTACAAGCGGCAGAGGGGCACGGCGACTACCGCGGCGATTTGGAAACTGGAAGCGGCAGCGGAGGCAAGCGACCACCGCAATTACAAGCGGCAGGGGCACAGGGTGGTGGAGCGGCGGGGGCACGCCACGCATCAAGCGGAGGGGGCACGGCGACACCGCGGCGATTTGGAAGAGCGGCAGCGGGGCAAGCGACCACCGCAATTACAAGCGGCAGAGGGGCACGGCGACTACCGCGGCGATTTGGAAACTGGAAGCGGCAGCGGAGGCAAGCGACCACCGCAATTACAAGCGGCAGAGGGGCACGGCGACTACCGCGGCGATTTGAAAAGTGCAAGCGGCAGCGGAGGCAAGCGACCACCGCAATTACAAGCGGCAGAGGGGCACGGCGACCACCGCGGCGAATTGGCGAATAAGAAACTGCAAGCGGCAGCGGAGACCAGCGACCACCGCGATTACAAGCGGCAGAGGGGCACGGCGACCACCGCGGCGAATTGGTGAACTGAGAACATTGGGCACAGCGAATGGAGCAAGAAACTAAAGCGAAGAAAAAGCAAGAAACTAAAGCGAATATTGAAAAAGAGGTTAATAAAAGAATTGAAAACTATAAATAAAAATTGAAGAAAAGATAATAATAAATTCAACAGGCTGATTTTTGGTTAAAATGGTTCTGACACGAGAACAGCTAAATGCATTGGCTGCGAGCCAATCCCATATTTACATACAAATGAAAAAATGGGAGCAGGAACTTAATCTCATCGAGGATTCCAATACAAATCTCTTGACCGAGGTGCAAAGTCAATGGGAGCTGTTTAAGCAACAGCACAACAAACTATTACAAAACGCAGATGCGATTCCTGGAGATTATTTCTCAAAGGACGGCTTTACAAAAACACAAGCTTTGAAAAATAAAATAATTGGAGAACTAAACAAAAAAGCAGCCGACCAAACGATGAACATGTCTATGCAACAGATGATAGGAGAACAAGAGATGCGAGTGCAGGAATTCAATCAAGCCTGCCAAACATTATTAAAAACCATAAAAAGGGCAGGTGCAGATGATAAACTTTATCAAATTGATTGCGAGCACCTAAAAGAAGATTTCAAACTATTGACGGAAATCTTCAAAGATTTAAAGGACAATGGACAAGTAACGCCAACACTATTGGAAAAGTTTGAAGAGCTAAAACAATTAAAAAGGGATAAGGAAATATGGTTGGCTCAAAATAAGCCGTCAGAGCAACATATAAAGCTCAGAGAGATGGAAATACCACCATTTTTTGGAGATATAACGACATGGTCAAGTTTTTTTGATATGTTCAACGAAATGGTAGCAAAGAATGTCAGTCTATCGAATAAAGAAAAGCTATTGCGGCTAAAAGAAGTAGTCAAAGGTGAAGCAACATATCTCATAAAGCATTTGCTGATCACTGACGAAAATTATGAAGTAGCACTATCGATTTTGAAAAACAGGTATGAAAATCGAAGGCAACTTTTTATGAAGCATCTTCACCAAATACTTGAATTGCCACAAATGAACAGCGAGTCGGAAAAAAGTATTCAACAGATGCTTGACACTACTCTAAAATGCACTCATGCCATTAAAGGAATGGGAATTCCACTTGACGGCTCTGATGTTTTCATCGCAGGAGTACTTTTGAGGAAATTTGATCACTCAGGACAACAGCAATACGAACACACATGTGCTAAATCAAAAGAAGTACAAACGTTAGATGAGGTACTGGAGTTTCTGGAAAAACATCTGCAAGCAATAAAAGCAGTGCGACATCCAAGACAATATAACCGTGAAAACTCAAGAATAATGAGCACAACAGTGGAAAACAATTGCTTGTATTGTAAAATGGCTGGTCATAACATACAAAATTGCAGAAATTTCACAAATTTGTCAACAATTGATAGATGGAACTATGTCCGATTGGAAAGTATATGTAATAGATGCCTAGACCACAAATACTCCAGATATAGAAGCTGCCCAGAAGAAGGGAAGACATGTGCAAAATGTTACAAATCACATCATGAGTTGTTACACACCGAAGAAGAGGTCACAACCGCAATGACATTAAAATCAACAAAACATAAATCTACATTGCTGGCAACTGCTCAAGTTGAAGTACAAGCTGCAACTGGAGAATGGGTGATGTTCCGTGCACTAGTGGATCAAGGATCACAGCTCACTGTGATATCGGAGGAAGCAGCTGAAGTGCTCAAATTACCGAAACAAAGAATGGAAACGCAAATACGGGGACTTGGGGAAAATGTTGTGGCAGTTTCAAAAGCAGTTCTTCAGCTGAAAATGCGGCCACGGTTTCCAAGCAAAGAAAGGTTCAACACAGAAGCTGTAGTTTTAACAAAACTACTCAGTCCACAGCCACCTAATTCATTCTCGTATAAAAAAGAAATATGGAAAAATGAGATGCTAGCGGATCCCATGTTCAATGAGCAAAGCGGCATAGATATCCTGATTGGAGGAGATATGTTTGCTAAAATTTTAATGCAAGGCCTGAAACAAGATAATACCGTCATTGGGCAACGTACAAAACTAGGATGGATTCTATCAGGAACAGTGCAAATACCGAGAAACAAACGAATACAAGCAGCAGTTAATTTTGTAATGCCTAAACCTACAAGCATTACAGACATGGGAATGTTTGAGGAGACTACCAAAATTGGCAAAGATGTTATCGCGAGGATGCCCGTTTCAGAGGATAATATGACGAAGAAAAAAGAAGTAGCAGCATTGGATTTGGTAACATCAAATGAAGAAAGCATTCTAGGAGAGCTAGAAATGAAATACAACATTGGAAAAGTTATAAGAATCGTAGCTTACGTATTGCGATTTATTGGGAGATGTAGAAAGAAAGTAAAAACAGGAAAGATGCCATTTTACGAAACAAGAGGCAGAATTATAAGCCAACATCAAAACGAAGAATATTGTGAGAAAATCATAAGAATTCGAGTGAAACTGGAAACTGCGACTAAAGGCAATGAAGGAACCATGCGAGTCAGAGGTAGACTTCAATCCAAAAGGATCATCAGCGGGAAGTGTGCACGATCTCATCACCATACCACGCAACAAATAAGGCAAGAAATACAAAAACCACGAGTGACAGTGCTTACAACATTTATCATTGGAAGACCTATGCTGGACGTTCCAGAAGATGTGGATGAAAAGGCAGTATCATCACATGACAGATGGAAGTTGCTTTCAAAGATTAAAAATCACCTTTGGCAAAAATGGAAGGACAAACGGAGACAAGCTGTATTGATGAAAAATGAGAATACAGGTCCAACAAAACACATCCAGGAAAAGACCGTGAAATTCGAGTTGTTTCCATAAAAACACAAAATGGAAAACTGTGGAAAAACAAAACGCTACGCCTACACGCTAATAACCGCTACTCAGCTAAATGCTAGATTTGCTCACGTCAAACATTTTCTCTGCAGAGGAAACTGGGTATGTGAAGCCCATCGCAGCCAAGTTATGAGGATCACCGCTCAAGGAAAAATAATACTACGCCAAGACTTTACCGCTAGCAATGGGAAACATCTTCTGACGGCAGCCCATGATATCACCACCGAAGACGTTATCAACAATCAAGCGTAATCCAATACTGTTTTAGCAAGTATAATTAAACTAGAGAAAGTAGAACCCATGGCCACTAAATTAATTAACAACACTTATGATATAATGAAGCTTAGAGAGAAGTACTATATAAGCAAAAATTAGAAAACATCCAGCTGAGAGGAATACATTTTCATAATGCAAGTGGGCACATCTCATTAATTGGAATATCTGTTTTGTTTAAATATTTAGGAGCACAAAAATGTCGAAAAAAGAAAAATAAAATGAATATTTAATTTGGAGTGCCACCTAATGTAGCTTAGAAATAAATTATACTGCACATTACATTACTAAAGTACATGTCATTAAGGCCCCCCGCAAAATGTTCATAAATGAACATACAACCCTCGCAGACGTTACAAAATATGATTCCACTTGAAAGGGTCGCGTTTAGGTAGATGACTAGAAGTCCCCGGCTCACACGCCTGCATACATATGGTGCGAAGCGACCACAAGCAAGGATTGATAATTTGTTATCAGCTCAAGATAATTTGTAGACAAGTAAATTGATGCGCAAGAAAGAGAGGTAACATAAGTACATAAGATATACATAAGAAATAAATGAGGTTCATATGTTGAACAAGGACAAGAAGAATTATAAATATAAATGTAAAGACAGTTGTCTCATATCCTAATACATAAGTTAGACTATAAAAGCAGCGACTAAAATGAATAAAGATCAGTTCCTAACAAGTACGCGATTGTGTTCTTACTTAGGGATTCGGCAATTGTGCGGACGTTTCGATAGATTGTTGAGCTGTACCATCTGCTCTTCAGTTTATAGAATAAGTTGCACATGAGTTTGGATCATGTATCTGGTCTCCATACTACCAACAATTTCAGGATCAAATCGAATCTGTACAGAAACAGTTCTTAATTTTCGCCCTCCGTGGCCTAAATTGGGATTCTGATAGGCACCTTCCACCGTACGAGCATAGACTACGCTTGTTGGATATTCCATCCCTCAATAGTCGTAGAACTTACCTTAGTGTGCTTTTCATTCATAAGCTCCTGTCAGGTGAGATTGACTCAAGCGCTCTGCTTAGCCTTTTAAGTTTTGCGGTTCCGGCCCGTGTAACAAGGAACTATGTCCCAATTTATTTACATCCTTGTCTCACCAACTATGCTCATCATGAACCCTTTCGAAACCTTTGCATTAATTACAATAATTTTTACTATCTTTTCTCTGTAAACTCTCCTCTTCTAGATGTAAGAAATATTCTATTGTCTAATTTAAATTCTTAATGTTCACTAATCAGTTTGACTGAACTTTGTTAAACTATAAACAATAAACAAAACAAAACAAAAAACAAAAACAAACCGAATTTCAAGTCAATCGGATGAAAAATAAAATTTTCCCCATACTAACTTTTCCGACGCTCCTCCGGGTGGAATTTTTCAAAACCCCGTCTTAGTACGCACTTTCACAACATAAGGAAACTCCTGTCAAAATTTCAGCCCTCTAGCTCAAGATATCTTTAAGACTGACGGAGGAGATAGTTTAGAGACAGATGGACGGGCATTCGGAAAGACGGGCGGACAGACAGGGCTTGACCAACTTAGCTCGTCATACTGATGAAGAATATATATACTTAATGTAGTCGGAAATGCTATCTTCTGTGCGCTACAAACATCTGGACAATTTCAATATACACTCAGTTTTCCCTTACTTCACAGGCGACATCAACTACTGAGGGAAATAAAAAGCTGCAATTAGAACAGAGAGTGAGAAAAATTATAGACGTTTACTAGAATTTATTTTAATTGCATTTTAGTCTGAGCTTTAGCCCAAACATTACACCCAATTCTCATTATCGGATTCCATAGTTTCCGGCAAAAAGTCAGTCACAGGAAATACTAAATTATGCATTACATTACTTCTGCTGTCACGGTTCCCCGAACTAGCAACATCATCTTTACTAGTTTGTGATGGCACATTCAGGAGTGGTCTTATAATGGGCGAAAACTCAATATTAGTTGGCTGGCCAGGCACACCCACCCAGCCAGCCACAAACCCACCCGGGCACACACACCCACATAGGATATACTGTGTGAAATTTTCCGTGTGCGGACGCGTTTTCACAGTCGTTCCTGATTAGTGAAAAATCCTCGGCCTTTCCCTGCTCAAAGTGTAAAGATTATTTCCGTGAGTCTCCTATAGGCATAGGGACGTACCTGGTGTATTGGCATCCTCGGCGCGGCGTTGTTTTTTGTGCGAATCCAGCTGGTGCACCTTGCTGTCTCGCCTTGCAGAGGGTGGTTGGGGGCCGCCTATCTGGTGTTTCTCGTCCACTTTTTTCTTGTGTGTGTACCACAAAAACAAAGCTCGGCTCCTGCTTCTTTGAAGGTGTTGATCGTGCCACACACACTATCAACTGTTGACAGTGTTGGTAAGCGGATTCCCTTGTGAACTTACAGAAGCCCAACAGCGAGCTGTTAACGCGCACAAGGCGGCTAAATTTGATTGTTTGGTTTAAATTCAAATTTAAACCTAACTTCTTAAATTTTAATTAGTATTCTAAGGAGAAAAAAGGTGCAAAGGTCGCGGAACTGACCAACTGCCAACCTTTCCGCTGAGGCGGCGCACACCCAAGTAGGGCTCTGGCGACCAATCCGGAGCGGTATAGCTCCCAATGGTCAAACGTTTGAGGGAAACTTTTGGCCACCACAGGAGTCCTGAGAATATTTTAATTATATTCAATTAAACAGAATAGTAGGTTGACAAAACCTGGAGCTACCGAAACAAGGGGCGCTTGCTCGATGCCAGTCGACAAGATCGCCCCAAGAGAAATGGGGCACCTCTAACGCGACGATGGCGCAAGTGGACCCGTTTGCAAAAGGGGCAAAATTAGCAAGGACTCCTCCTGGAGAACCACCGCTGGCAATTGCTGGGCAACAACTTGCTGCGGCAGTCTGCGATACAGAGTCTGAGACTCCAAAGAGGAATATGGAGGTATCAAGTCCTACAGGTGGAAACCGGACTACGCCCCCAAAAAAGCGTAAAGGACCTGGTCCATCGTCGAACAGATGCGAGTATTGGGCAACATGTTAGATGATATACTCTACACGGTGAACCAAAGAAAGCCAGTAGTGCGTCATATAAACCTGAGGATGAAAGTTTCGCTGGCAAAGTTGAGGCAGATCCAGTTGAGCGTGTGCTAGAACTTGGAGTTCCTGTTAGCAGAACTCAGTTGCTGCTCCCGATGCAATGAGCCTTTAGAAACCGATCGTACACCAACGGCATACGTTTCAAATGAGCAAATAGCCCCGGAGCAAGCTGACACCTCGGCGCAGACAACGTCGACCCTAGGAGAAAACAATGCAGTTAAAGACCAGTCTGAGCGTTCGACCCAAACCTCCCCAAGGGTCCGAAAGGTAGTAGCAAAAACGTCCGGAGGTTCCACCCCAAAAACCTCGAGCAGACGCACTCTCGAGCAGACACTCTCTGGCAGAGCCGGCCTGTCATACAGCGAGGTCATCAACATGGTCACGAGGCGCAAAGACGATCAGCTGAAAAACGTAGCCGAAAATGTAAAGAAGGTCCGACGCACGGCAAATGTCGATCTGTTGCTCGAACTGAACGGGCCAGGCCTAGAGTGTACCCAACTGTTGAAGGCAGAGATTGAGCAGGTACTTGGGAATAGCGCGGGTATTCGTGCTCTAACATCGGAAATGCGTTTGGAGATAAGCGACCTGGATTCGCTTACCACTCGGGAGGAAATTGCGGAAGCCCTGGCTGCACAAGCAGGCATCCCTATTGAAGCTTGCAGCGTCAAAAGCTTACGTAGCTCTTTCGCAGAAACGCAGGTGGACATTGTCACCTTTACGACTAGCCACGCTAGACGCGTATTGGACCTGGGAAAGGTCAAAATCGGGTGGACGCACTGTCACATAAAGCAGCGCGAGGGAGTGAAAAGATGTTACAGGTGTCTGGAGATTGGGCATATTGCAGCTGGTTGCAGGATCCCGGTGGATCGCACAAACTGTTGCCTCAAATGCAGAAAAACTGGGCACAAGGTTGCAGCCTGCCAGAACGCAGCAAGATGCTACCTCTGTAGCACCAAGGGCATCCAGGATGCGAACCACCAAGCGGGCAGTCGAACGTGCACGCTGTCTCGTCGCAACGGAGCGCCCAGATAGCCCACTCATGCAGTTGATTCAACTTAACCTGAATCACTGTATCGCTGCGCAAGATCTGCTGTCGCAAACAGTGCGAGAGCGGCCCACAGATCTTGCGATACTAAGCGAACCATACAAAGTGGGCGACAGCAGCAAGTGGGCCGCGGACAAAACAGGGAAGGCAGCAATTCGGCTGTGCGGAACAGCAGGCTTTCAGCTCTCCGCCGTGCGTGCTGAGGACGGATTCGTTCGAGCCAAGGTCGGAAGCATATGGGTGTATAGCGTTTACCTTGCCCCCAGCCTAAGCATTGCCCTTGGCCGCAACCCTATTGTCATCGCAGGAGACTTTAACGCGTGGGCAGTGGACTGGGGCAGTGTAACGACGAACACTAGAGGACGTACACATCTCGAAGTGTTTTCGGCACTGAACATTGGGCTACTAAATAACGGCAACCAGAACACCTTTAGCAGAGCTGGTATTGGGTCGGTTGTGGACATAACGCTCGTAAGCAGTTCATTGTACCCAACTGCAAGCTGGGTCATAAGTAACGAATACACGGCAAGTGATCACCCAGCCATTCGCTACACACTAGGCGAGCCAGCGAATAGACATTCGCCACAGGCGCACCGATGGAAAATGTCCCGAGCAGAGACACTTGACACGCAAACCTTTGCAACTTCGGTCGAGAACCTGGCTGCAACTGGAGGCGCGGAGCAGATGGCAGAGCATATAATGTCCCAAGTAGGAACAACATGCGACTCCAGCATGTCTCAACGGAAGTGGAATGGGCGGCACCATGTACCAGCATACTGGCGGACCGAGCAAATTGCAGAGGCCAGGCGTTCATGCATCAACGCAAGGAGGCGCTACCAACGCTCGCGCGGTACCCCTGACTTTGATGCATGGCAAGCAGTCTGCCACAGCTGCAGGAGAACATTGAAAGCGGCCATCAAAGAGAGCAAGTGCAAGTGCTTCCTTGAGCTTTGCGACACAGCCGAGCACGACCCGTGAGGCAGCGCATATAAAATGGTCGTAAAAAAGCTTAACGCCGACTCGCGATCACAGCCTTCAGATCCCCATACCATGAAAGCCACAGTAGAGCAGTTGTTTCCTCACACCAGTGACGTTACAAGTCAGCAAGACGATACGCCACGGGATATGGCCATCGAGGAAATTACTTCTGAGGAAGTGCTTCAGGTTGCTAAGAGCCTGAAAATTAATAAAGCTCCAGGTCCGGACTCGATACCAAACAGAGCATTTAGGCGTGCGCTTGCCTTGAAACCGGAGGTCTTCGCAGAGCTGTACAACAAATGCCAATCGGAGGGAGTTTTCCCTGGAAAGTGGAAGGTACAGAAGCTGGTCCTAATACCCAAACCAGGCAAGGCACCGGGAGAAGCTGCATCATACCAACCAATCTGCCTGATCGACTCAGCTGAGAAAATCCTAGAGAAGCTGGTCTGTACTCGTATAGAGCGCGCCATTGCTGCAGCCGGTGATCTATCCCAGAACCAGTAAGGGTTCAGAAAGGCAAGGTCTACTGTCGACGCCATCAACAAGGTTGTGGGCACAGCCGCGAACGCGATAGAGGGCACCAGGTGGAGAAACGGAGCGAAGGAATACTGCCTAGTTGTGACACTAGACATCCGCAACGGCTTTAACTCTGCAAGGTGGAGCTGCATACTGGGAGCCCTTGCCAACTTCGGTGTCCCCGCATACCTACTCCAGATGGTTCGCAGCTACTTCAGCAACAGGGTGTTGAAGTACGATACCAGTGTATGCACGGAGACGAACGACGTAACCGGAAGTGTTCCGCAAGGATCAGTGCTGGGTCCATTACTGTGGAACGTAATGAACGATGGCATTTTACGTCTACCCCTACCACCAAGAGTGCAAGTCGTTGGATTTGTGGATGACGTTGCTGTGGTCGTAGTTGCAAAGCACCTAAAGCAGGCTGTTCAGCAGATAGAGGCTTGGCTCTCCTCAGTTGGCTTGGAGCTGGCGCCCCACAAGACAGAAACTGTCTTGATTAGCAGCCGGAAAAAGGTGGAGACTGCACAGATTATCGTGGGCAATGATGTGCTCACCTCAAAGAGAGCGCTGAAGTACCTGGGGGTTATGCTCGATACGAGGCTCAGCTTCCGAGAGCACTTGGACTACGCAAGTGCAAAAGCGGCATCAACGAACCGAGCGCTCTCTAGGATAATGCTGAATACCCGAAGCCCAAAGCAAGGAAGAAGGCTACTGCTCACCAGCTTTACGAGATCCACCATGCTGTACGCCGCTCCAGTCTGGTTGGGAGCCCTGCAGGTTAAAAGCTACAGCCGCGGGATGGAGGCAACGCATCGACTGGGCGCAATCCGGATATGCTGTGCGTTCCGCACAGTATAAGACGACGCAGCGCTGGTCATCGCAGGAGTACCGTCCCTGGAGGAACTTGCAAACGTTAAGATGCAACTTCCCAATATCCCTAAAAACAGTCAGTGCGAAAGTCCGCCCAGGATGAAAGGCTTCTAAGGTGGCAGAGCCGGTGGGATTCATCCACCAAAGGTAGCTGGACTCATCGCCTCATCCCCAAACTGGGCGAATGGGTTAACAGGCGTCATGGGCAGGTAAACTTCTATCTTACGCAGTCTCTCAGCGGCCATGGCTGTTTTCGGAGCTATCTCCACCGCTTTGGGCATGAGGCAGACGCAACGTGCACCTTCTGCGGGAATGCAGAGGAGGATGCTGAACACGCCTTTTTTGTCTACGGCAGGTTCAGAGACGACAGGCAGCGCTTAGAAGAAGCTCTAGGCACTAGTAGGCTGGATGCAGAGGGAATAGTCGAGCTTATGCTTGAAATCAGCGCTAACTAGCATTACGCAGCTTCCTTAATGATTGAGCTGCGAAGATTGGAGCGCAGTAGAAGGAGCACGATGGAGTAAGAGCGCTGAGGGCTTTGCGACGCATTCATGGCCGTACCGCAGAGTCCCAGTCAACTTCCGCTAGTTAGTAATAAGTAATGCACAGATAGTAGTAACAAATAAATCCAAAACAAGTAAGGGAGCTGCAGTCGAGTGCCCCGACTACAAAATACCCTGTTCCCTTGATTTCGTGTGTTTTCATACACATACACACACACTCACACACTCCAACATACACACAAACGCATGGTATGCAGCCGCGCGCGGTAACTGACAATGCAAGGCCCCCCCCTCTCTCCCACAAGCAAAATTGATTCGTATATAACTTCGGTGTTTATTGTCCGATCTTATTGATCTTTTCAGAATAGATAGATATTGGTCCTTACTTGATATATGTAAAGCTTGGAAGGTCTATCTTAAAAATTGTGGCTCTGACAGCTTTTTGCGCTTAAAGGGGGGAGGGGGGAAAATTTTCCAAATCTGAAACAAACTCGTATTGAATCGGGTATACACCTACCTACATTCTAGCTCTAGCTCTTATAGTCTCTGAGAAACACGCGTTCATACGGACAGACGGACGGACGGACAGACGGACAGGGCTAAATCGACTCGGCTGTTGATGCTGATCAAGAATATATATACTTTATAGGGTCGCAAATGCTTTCTTCTACCTGTTACATACTTTTGCACAACTTCATGATCCCCCTTTTCCCATTTTCAATGGGAACAGGGTATAAAAAAAACACACCCACACGCACACATTGGTACTTATAGGTTCTTTAAGGTACCTAAAGGTACTTTTAGGTACTTAAATGTACTTTTAGGTACTTATAGGATCCTATAGGTACTTTCGTGTATCTATAGATATTTTTAGGTACCTATAGGAACTTCTGGTACTTATAGTTTCTTTTAGGTACCAATAAGTACTTTAAGGTACTCTTAGGTACCTATAGGTACTTTCAGGTACCTATAAGTACTTATATAGGTACCTAAAATCGGAAATCTTCTGTGCGCTACAAACATCTGGACAATTTCAATATACACTCAGTTTTCCCTTACTTCACAGGCGACATCAACGACTGAGGGAATTAAATAAAGCTGCAATTAGAACAGAGAGTGAGCAAAATATAGACGTTTACAGGAATTTATTTAAATTGCATTTTAGTCTGAACTTTAGCCCAAACATTACTCCCAATTCCCATCATCGGATTCCATAGTTTCCGGCAAAAAGTCAGTCGCAGGAAATACTAAATTATGCATTGTCCTTCGTGAGGTATTACTTCTGCTGTCACGGTTCTCCGAACTAGCAACATCATCTTGACTAGTTTGTGATGGCACATTCAGGAGTGGTTTTATAATGGGCGAAAACTCTAGGCCAATAGCCACATTGGACAATCCCGGAGATGAAAATTGCGAACGCCAGGATTCATTCCAGTTCTCTTGAAATTCCAGGGATTCTTCATCAGCCAACATTTTCGAAGATTGCACCAGGCGAAATAGATTTTTGACTAGCGGCAAATTCGTATATTGACTGTGACCCGGCGATGACATGTTTTTAAATATTTTAATATTGGAATAATGTTTTTTTATTTTAAACCTCATGCGAGAAACTAATTGTCGGCAATTTAAAAAGTGATTCTTAAAACGTGGCCTACCTGATCAATAAATAGATTATCGGTGGATATCTTAAAGGGGTAAATTAACGGATGATGGAAATTAGGCCGCGTGAATTTAGGCCACTGACCGCGGCCAAAATCATTTTGTAATCGCGGCCTAAATTCATTTTGAAAAATGAAATTAGGCCGCTGACCGCGGCCCAAATTCACGCGACCTAATTTCCATCACCCGAATATAAATCACCCAAATCTAGATTTTCTTGAAATTTAGCTGTGGCCGCCTCAGAAGGTACTGATATGCTTACAATTTCGCGAACTGAGTTTTACACTTTTCAATGCAGAAAAATACGTTATCTGCGGCCGCAAAATTGGAGTAAATGTTAAACACGTCTTCGCCAGCAAATATTTTATCATCCTGCAGGTTGAGCTCCAACGCGAGCGGCAATCAATAGAGGTTTCTTGGTGCGCGTAGCTTTTAATAAGGGATTCGTTGCTAGCCCATCGAAAGAGGATTCGGTTTTAATTAGTTTACTTAAGGGGTTAGGTGGGTTTCAAAGGCTCAAAACAGGTACATTCTTACGAATTTTTTTTTTTAAGTTAATATTTAACGAACAAAATATTTCCTTCCATCAATTTACCATTTAAGAGGTATATATTTTATAAGTAAATTGTGAAATTTCATTGAAAAATATTAAAAATTTTTACTTTAAGGAAGTACAATTTTTTTATATTTTATTCTTACAAAATTACACCTTGTAAACAATTTTTGCGCCTTTAAATATAGAAGCTTTTGCTGTGATAATTTTTTAAATACAATTTTTTTATTTATTTTATTTGCGTTACCTTACTGGGATTGAACTCAGGCTAGGCACTCTAAACACGAACGACGGACATCTTAACACTCACCGATACAACAGTGTCGCGCGAGACGGTGGCGAAATGACAGTAAAGAATGCAATCAAGACCGGTGGTAGAATGGCAAGACATTTGCCGGGCAGCCGCCAGGTCGTGGGTTCGAATCCCATTCAATGCATTGACATACAAATTTTTTTTTTTTTCTGTTTTTTTTTCTTTGTGTTTTTAGGCTTATGTTTGTTTTTAAAATTTTCTATGTTTTTCCGATATTTTTTACAATGCACTGAGGTCTCAAATACATTTTTCGTCAAACGCGAAGCTCGTTACTGCAAGCATCTTTCCTAAGAATTTAGGAAATTATTTTCTTGTTTTTAGGTAAAGACGAGTGCATCGTTTTTTCTTATTTTTTGGTAAAGACCAGAGTGCATCGTTTTTTTTGCCTTGTTATTAGACGAGTGCATCGTTTTTTTCTTATTTTTAGCCAACGAAATTTTTCCTAAATTTTAGGGCTTTTAGTTTAATGGTTACTTTTTTAAAACTCAGGTCAAAATTTCACTAAAAAATTTTCTTAAATTAAGGGCAAATCCATTTTTATGGCGAGAATTTTCTTCAAATCTGATAAAAAATTGTTCTGAGTGTAAGTTTTCGAGAAATCGTTAAAACCAAATTAAAAAAAACATTTTCGAGAAAAAAACGCGATTAAAGATTTACATTCACGCTGACGTTGCCTGATGGGTAGAACATCCGAAGGCTATATCTCTTAAAATATTACTCAGATCGTTTTAAAACTTTGAGAGAATATTCTAAGCATATTGAATTATAAGATAAGCAAAAAAAAAATTAATTTTTTGGATATTTTGAAACCCACCTAATCTCTTAAGTTTTCTCCAAAAGTCCGGGCTTCGGGACCCTCTTAGAAGTCCGGGCACGGGGGGAAACACCCCGTTCCACCCCCTGTCATCGGGCCTGTCTCTGGCAGATGATATAGGCTTGCGCGTAACAACGCCTGATGTGCTTTGTCAAATTAGTGCCATGATCACCCTAAAAAAGAAAAAGTTAATTTTAAACTGAAACCTTCTTTTACATACATCAGGTTGGGTCAAATTTTTACCAGCCGGGAGTATAGCAAAAACGCATTCTACGGTAAATTCTAAAAAACTTTTCCCAAGAAACCGTGGGTCTAAAATTAATTTCGAGCTAGCGGTTTTTAACGGGAAATTTTATATATATGGAAATATTAGAATAAGTGACACATCATTAAAAAATCTGTTGAAAGTGATGAAAACGGGCTTGCATCGTTCTCAAAAATACATATTTGGAAAAATAAATAGTTTTTTTCTTAAATTATGCCCATTTTTTAAAAACCCAGAGAACAAACAGGAGTTTTTAGCTGGTAAATAGCATCAAAGCATTTAAATTACCACCACCCGCAAAAAAATTGTGATTATACCACTGCTTGAAATGTTAAAACTCCTTTTTGTTTTCTAGGTTTTTAAAATGTGGCTATAATTTATGAAAAAAATATTTCTTTTTTCAAATATGTTGTTTTGAGAACGATGCAAACCAGTTTTTCATCACTTTCAACAGATTTTTTTATGATATGTCACGTATTTTAGCATTTCCATCTATATATAAATTTTCCCGTTAAAAGCCGCTGGCTCGAAATTGATTTTAGACCCATGGTTTCTTGGGAAAAGTTTCTTAGAATTTACTGTAGATTGCGTTTTTGCTATACTACTGCTCGATTTTTTTCGCTCCATACAAATTGTTCATTGTGCACTAGGGCGTACTTTTCTCCATACGATTTTAAAAGTTTTAAATTCTTTGCGGTACATAGCTCAATAAATTCAGAATATTGTATAGAGAATTTAACGAAAATCCAAAATCAAATGTATTAAGTGTTGATGGTGCCGCTGAGGCTTCAAAGTTTCCAATTTCCCCGTAATTTATCTTTGAATTATCAATGTAGCCAGAGACCTTTTAAGAAAATGTCGAAAAAATTATTCAAACATTTTATAAATTGTGAAGCCAGCAACACGATCGGAGGGCACCAATATGTACAAGGACGTCCAGATGAGCCATTTAATCTGCAATCCGCCATGGATTTGGGAAACATTTTTTTCAACAGGACACGTCCTTGCTTTGTTGCAGAGAAGCTGGATTTATCTTGGATTTATACCAGCGGTAGTCCCGTTGCGCCCTTGAAGATCGATTCGTTATTTCGCTTAAGACCTAGTTAACAGCATTTTGTTATTTTTTTGGGTTGCCTACCAGTATCTTCAGGGATGTATATCGATAGTATTTAGAACTTTAAGATAGTTTGCCTTGCCCACATGCAGTTTTCTTTTCTGAAGTTAATAAATCTTGAAGTTAAGAACAAAAGAAAGCGGAAAGAATTGTCATTTCAACGTGCAACTATTTTCAGATGGTTGGCTTGACGACCTGACGAAGTTGAAGAAACATAATTGCATTTAATTTTATATTTATTATACAATTAAACTGTTATAAAAAAACCATAATATAACTTTACTTCAGTCGTTTTTAATGATCAGCGATAAATCGGTCTAGCCTAAGCTTTTGAATAGGGATTAATACGGAGACGACTTTCGGTTCCGGTACAGGTACCGGTACGAACAGAAATGAATGTTTAGGTAAAAGGTTCTATTTCGGTTTTTAACTTATTTCGGTTTTCGGTTTCGATACGGTACCCATTTTTTTATTTTGGTATACCGGTACGTACCGGTATACGAGGGCCGTCCCATAATTGGCCGACCAAGCACAGTAGTGTTGGAAAATGTTCACAAAAAATATTGAAAAGGGGAAGTACCGACTATTAAAAGCTTAAGTTAAAATATTGGTGCCTTTACCTTGCACAGTTTTTTTTTGTTGATTTTTATAGAGAACGCTTGTTATTGACTTGCAAACATGGACAAAATTGGTCATCGTTATGTGATACAATACTTTCATATAAAAGGTCTTAGTCCAACCAATATTAAAAAGGAGCTGGATTCTACCTTACGTAATTCTGCTCCCTCGTTTACAAGAAAAAATTTTGGGTGGCTGAGTTTAAGCGAGGTCGTTTGAGTTGCAAAGATGAACATCGTAATGGGCGTCCAAATGAGGTGACCACTTCAGAAATGGTGGCCAAAATTAAAAAATGTGTATTGAGTGACCGGCGATTGAAAGTTCGTGAGTTAGCTGAATGTGTAGGCATTTCAAAAAGTGCTGTACATCGCATATTGACCGAAAAATTGGACATGAAAAAGTTATGCGCAAGATGGTTTGCTGTTCCATCATGACAATGCGCCGGTTTACACCTCTGGCGTTGCAATGGCTAAAATTAATCAATTAAAATTTGAATTGCTACCTCACGCCCCTTATTCGCCAGACTTAGCTCCCTCTGATTATTTCTTATTTCCAAACTTGAAAAAATGACTCGGAGGAAAAGATTTGGCAACAATGAAGAGGTGGAGTCAGAGGTTTATGCCTATTTTGAAGAGCTTCACAGTTCTTATTATAAAAAAGGTATCGAAGCTATTGAACATCGCTGGGAAAAGTGTATCGACCAAAAAGGATCCTATGTTAAAAAAAAAAGAGGGAAATTTTTGTGTTTCAGTAGTTAGGTCGGCTATTTCTTGGACGGCCCTCGTAGTAATGTTGGAATGAGTATAAAAAGCAAAAAAAATTGTATCGCAATTATTTATTGTTTTATAGCGAATTAAAGATACGGTGACACGCAGCTGGCATTAAATTCAATTGACTAAAAAAATAAGTGCGAAAATAGTCAGTATTGTAGTAGTATTAAGGAATAGTATTAAGTAATGTGCAATAGTATTTAGTTTAAGGGGGGGGTATAGTATTTTAATTTTTTTTTTTGCATTTTTTTTTATTTTTTTTCTGAATGCACAACATCTCGAGAATATTGTGTTAAAATTTTAGATCGATCCGAGTAAAACTTCCGAAGTTATGCGCAGTTGAACGCAGGTCGGCCTGCATCAGAAATTAAATAAACTTTTTATTTCATAAGTACAAAACAGAAAGAGACAGAGTCTTAGCAGTTCTGCCCGACCTCTGCCCATAAACAATGTGACCGTACATACATTGTAAACATACATTGTAACATTGTAAAGCACAATCCAGTGCTCGTTCGGAGTCGTTATAATTTCGCCAGTTATCATTGTGGTTGCGATATTAACATCAACAATGCCTCGTAAAATTTCCAGGACTGATCGTAGGAAAAGTACAGAGATCTTGAGTCGACCCAAAAAAATCCAACCTCCTCATAAACGTAAATTACAGGATTACGTGAAAGCTAATAGCGCGTCTGCGAAAAAAATCAAAACGGGCTCCTCTATAAACGTCAAAGAAGACATCACGAAACATTATCGAATAATCGATTTTATTCTTGTTTTTTCAACAATTTCCACTCTGGTGAAATGTGTCAAGTGCGATGGACAAATCGAATTCCAGACATGCAAGAAGGAAGGCCTTGGATTCAATATCAATGTTGCGTGTAAAAAGTGCAAACAGTCTCAAGACGTTCCTTCCAGTGAAAGAATTCATTCAGGTGTTTATGATATCAACTACAGATTTGCTTTTGTCATGCGAGTGTTGGGCTTAGGATTAGCCGGCTGTAATAAATTTTGTGGACTCATGGATTTGGCTAGCTTTTTTGTAACGAAGGCCTGTTATAAGGCATACGTGAAGAAAATGTGTACTTCTACAAAAAATGTTGCTACCAAATTCTTTTCTTCAGCTGCCGAAGAAAAAAAAAAAGCAATGTGTGAAGCAAATGACCAGGAAGAAACCTCAGAGTTGACTGTTTCTGGCGATGGAACGTGGAAGAGAGAGGATTTTCTTCGTTATTTGGTGTTTCTTCTCTAATTGGTTATTATACAGGCAAGGTGTTGGACATTTTGGTAAAAAGCAGGTACTGTCACCAGTGTAGTACTTGGCAAAACAAATTGGATTCTGTTCAATACGAGGAGTGGTACGAAAATCATTTGAATACTGGCAATTGCCTTGTCAACCATGAGGGTCCATCTGGGAATATGGAGGTATCGGCTATAGTAGAAATGTTCAAAAGGTCCGTACAAAATCTTGGGGTAAAATTCCGCAATTATATTGGAGACGGCGACTCGAAGACATATAGCGGTGTTATCAATGCAGAACCTTATGGTCCTGATTTCTTGATAAATAAAAAAGGAATGCATTGGCCATGTACAAAAAAAGAATGGGCAAACGTTTGCGAGAACTCGTAAAAGGCACAGTAGTTGATTCAAAAACCAAGACTGGAAAGACTGTGAAGCGAAAAAGCCTGTCTGGAAAAGGTAAACTCACTGCTAAACTTATTGATAAATTGACTGTCTACTATGGACTTGCCATTCGACGAAATCATGATTCAGTAGAGAATATGAAAAATGCCATATGGGCTACCTATTATCACTACAGTTCAACTGACGAGAACCCACAGCACGAGAAATGTCCAAGCAGTGAAGACTCTTGGTGCGAATGGCAGAGAGCTGCAGCTACAGGTACTCTAGAAGGCTTCAAACACAGCTACACAGCCCTTCCTCCTGACGTTTTGACAGCAATGAAGCATATTTATGAGGATTTGAGCAAGGACGCACTTTTGCAGCGATGCCGCGGCGGTTTCACACAGAATAACAACGAAAGCCTCAATCAGTTGATTTGGAAGATATCTCCAAAGTCGGTCAGTGGGACATCTGCAGTTGTCGAAATTGCTGCTAATGTGGCTGCTTGTAGCTTCAACGAAGGTTCTTTTGCTTTCTTGAGCTTCATGGAAGACATGGGCATCAGTGTAGGGCCAAGTAGCCATGAATGGGCACGGAACGTTGACGCATTGCGGATTGAAAGAGCGGAGAATTAGGGGGAGGGGAGAATGAAAAAACCGTGCGGGTATACACCTATACGCAAAAATGTGGCTCGAGAGGGGGGGAGGGGGGGGGAGGGAGGGGGGGAGAGGGGGGGAGGGAGGAAAAAAGAAAGTTAAAAAAAAAAAACAAAAACACAAAAACCCCTTTTCCCATTTTCAATGGGAACAGGGTATAAAAAGCTGCCCTAGACAATCTGGATGACAGCTTTCTACTCTACGGACCTGGCATTGACGACTCTGTGTGAGTAAACAAAAATTATCGCGTTTTATATTCGATTTTCGAGTGTCCAAAACTTTAAAACGCTCTCCTGAAAAGTTACCATTTTCAAAGTCGGTGTACACGATCCTGCAAAATCTATCGGACGGATCGTTTTGAGATTTTGCACAGTATTTCTCTACTAAATTCCTCAGGTAACGCTGTCGAGTTTTTTTTTTTTTTTTTTAATTTATTATTTTTAGAGCAACAAATATCTCGACGTTTTGGGCGAAAATCGGGGTTTTTGACTTTCATGTGCCTTAAAATATCGAAAAAAAAAAAAAATAAAAAAACTCGACAGCGTTACCTGAGGAAGCTTGTCATTTAACTAATGCAATTTGATTTTTTCATTTCAGATGATTCTGTGTCCAGTTATCGTGTACACCGCAAAACGTGTTTTTTTCAAGGCGCCGCCGGAGATTGCCTGTATCTCACTCAATTTTTAATATTTTTGGATGAAAAAATTCACACATGTTGTTTAAATGTTGCCCTATCACATGCAAAAACCAAAATTGAGCTGAGACTATCCGTATCGCCAATAAAAATTCTTAAAAAATGACTGATTTTGCTCCGAATTAACAAACCCCAAACAAATAAAAAAAATAAAAAAAAAAAATATTTTTTTAAACCATAAAAAAAAAATACATATTTTATTTTTTCTCCAAAAATGTTTTAAAAAAGCGACAACACTAAAAAAAGCTTTATAAAAAAGAAAAAAAAAAAGAGGTGTGTTGATTTGGGTTTGGGAGAAGCAAACCCAAAAAAGAAAAGTGATAAAATTCGCGTGCCTACAAGTTTAAAATCCACAAAATTTTCACTCGCGCTTTAGATCGACAAAACATATACATAATTAAACATAAATGTCGACAATTGATTTCAATTTAATACTGCTCAAAGACTTGAAAGTGTGGTGCCAAGAAAACAAGCTTAAATCGAGTGGTACTAAAGCTGAGTTAATCAAACGATTGACACAAGACACACAAGTTAAAGAAAAGTGTTTTAGAGACTACTTAAACAACAAAATCATGCCTAAAACACCAAAAAACAAAAAGGCCGGCAACAACAATTGCCAGGCCAGCGCTGAGAAAACGAGCGAAAAATTTTCTACGACGCAATTGCCGAAGAAGCAACAACAACATTGGAGGCAAAAGCAAAGGCAGCCGTGCAAGAGCAAAAATTTACAGTTACGAAGGATGACGACAAAGAAAACCAATGAAAACGACAAAGGAGAGGAAGACAACGACAACGTAAGCCACAACGACAACGTAAGCAGCAACGACGTAGAGAACAACATGAGCAAACCCGATGACAACGTGAATGATATCGATAACGGTGACCTGGATCCGATAGTAGTTCAAAAAAATAAACTGGAACTAGAGATCTGGCAGAAGCAGCAACAACTCGAGGAACTGGAAAACAAGATGGCAACACTGGAAATTAAAACCAAAACAAACCAAAACAACGAAAAAAATTTTAACATTCAGTTCGAAACACTTAAAGACTTCAAAAACTTCAAGGTCGCGTATGGCAAACTGGAGAACCGTTTGTCAAATATTTTAATGACAAATCAATTTTGGGCAACATTCTCCAACTAGAGGATGACGAATTTATCGAGTACGTGATCGATGGCATACCAGACGTAAATCTGCGAAATACGGCGAAATTACATCGCTTCAACTTAAAGTCGGAGCTACTCCAAGCTTTCTGCAACATCGAGCTGCAACCTCCAAAACGACAACGTGAAGGTCATGCCGACAAGCCGAACAAGATGCCGATGAAGAAGGATGTAAAATGCTACAATTGCAACAGCATGGGGCACTTGGCCAATGAGTGCCGTAAGCCAAAACGTCAAGAGGGAGCTTGTTTCGCATGCGGTAAATTTGGCCACCAGGCTAAAGAATGCGAATTGTATAAGAAGACTAAGGAGAAGGCTCAACACAACGACTATGTAAGGTGTTTAAGTATCACATTCCAAAATGATAATTTAAAATATATTTCTCTATTCCTAGAATGCCTCATAGATTCGGGAAGTCCCATCAGTATAATTAAACGATCGTGTGTTCCACAAAACGTTAAGGTTGAATTAAGAGAAATACAAAATTATGTTGGAATAAATCAGAGTAAATTGAAAATCTTTGGAAGTATAAAATGTTCAGTTAATTTTGCTAATAAAATGATCATGATTAATATAATGGTAGTGGACAACGAATCTATGGGATATTCAATGGTGTTAGGCAGAGACTTCTTAGCACAAAGTAAAACAAGTTTGGTTGCTCTAACTAATGTACGTGACTTGCAGTCACGAAATATAAAAAAGGATATTACAAACGGAAAATGTAGAAATAACAATAAGGCGATAATTCACAAGCTCAAATTATTGAAGAAAAGAGTACTGTTGCGATAGTCAATGAAAAAATGGGAAATAGTTTTGAGTTAGGAGAAAGTGAAGACAATTTTGAAAGACAAATTCTATCCATAGAATACGACGAAGAAATGTTGCATACGAAGTAGGAGAGCAATTAAATTTCAAAGACAAAGCCCATTTTTCAAAACTTTTTGAGGAAAATTACGTTAAACCAATACGACCATCGGAACCAACGATTAAATGTGAAATGAGGTTAACACTTGAGAATCCAAAAATTTTCAATTGCGCACCCAGAAGACTTTCTTATGCAGAAAAGGAAATAGTTCAGAACATCATAGATGAATATTTGAAGAAGGGTATTATACGTCCAAGTGAATCCGAATATGCCTCAGCAGTGGTATTAGTGAAGAAGAAAACTGGTGATACAAGACTGTGTCCTGATTTTAGACCTCTGAACAAGTCTACAATAAAAGTAAAATTTCCAATTCCACTCATAGACGATCTCTTAGACAGGCTAGTCCACAAGAAAATATTCTCGAAACTAGACTTGAAAAACGGTTATTACCATGTCTATATGCACAAGGATTCTATTAAATACACTGCATTCACAACGCCTTTGGGGCAATATGAATTTCTAAGAATGCCTTTTGGACTCACTAATGCTCCGTTTATATTCCAGCGGTTTATCAATAAGATATTTGATGACATGGTGAAAGAGGGAAAAGTTATTATTTATCTTGATGATATAGTGGTAGCCACACAAAATGTTCAAGAGCATATGGCAATACTAGAAGAAGTGTTCAAATGTTTGGTAAACAACAAACTCGAGTTAAGGCAAGACAAATGCAGTTTTTTTTTTAAACTGAAGTCAAGTACTTGGGATATTTGATATCTGAAAATGGGATAAAGGCAGACAACGAGGGAATAAAGGCAATACGAAACTTCCCAGTACCCACGAAGGTACAAGAAGTTCAAAGCTTTTTGGGCATGTGCTCATATTTTCGACGGTTTATTAAAGATTTCTCCATGATGGCAAAGCCTCTCCATGATTTGACAAAGAAAGATAAGAAATTCGAAATCGGTCCAAATGAGCTAGAAGCATTCAATACACTCAAAGAAAAAATGGTAGAAGCACCTATTTTGGCATTATATGACCCGAAAGACGAGACAGAACTACATTGTGACGCAAGTTCGATAGGTTTTGGTGCGATGTTATTGCAGAAGAAAGGGGATAATAAGTTACATCCGGTATTCTATTTTTCCAAGCGAATAACGGAAGTGGAAGCCAAATATCATAGCTTTGAGCTAGAAACGTTGGCAATTATATATGCGTTGAAGAGATTTCGAGTATACATTCAAGGCATTCCATTCAAAATTGTAACAGATTGTAACTCTCTTACACTAACGCTCAACAAAAAAGAATTAAATCCAAGAATTGCTAGATGGGCTTTAGAGTTGCAAAATTATGACTATAAGCTAGAGCACAGGGCAGGATCAAGAATGCAACATGTAGATGCGTTGAGCCGATGCAATACAATACTGACGATCGATGATAACACGTTTGAGGACAATTTGGTAATATGTCAAAGTAAAGACGAAAAACTTATCAAAATCAGAGAGATGTTAAGTGAAACCGAGCATAATCTTTTTGAAATGAGAAACGGGATTATATACAGAAAAGTTAAAGACGATTTGGTATTTTGTGTCCCAGAGGCTATGGAAGAACATGTTCTCTTTAAGTACCACAACGAAATGGGCCATGTTGGTATAGACAAAGTAACAGAGATAATAAGTCGAAGTTATTGGTTTCCCAATATTAGGAAAAAAGCAGACGAGCATATTAAAAACTGCCTAAAATGTATAGCGTTTTCGAATAAGAATGGAAAACAGGAGGGATTCCTCCACATCATTCCAAAAGGTAATTTACCTTTCCAGTAGTACATATTGATCACTATGGTCCGATCAATGGTAAGGAAACAGCAAAAAGCATATTCTGGTGGTAGTAGATGGCTGCACAAAGTTCGTAAGACTCTACCCAACTAAGACAACCAAATCAAAAGAAGCTATAGACGCACTGAAAGACTACTTTAGGGCATATAGTAGACCAGCACATATAGTATCGGATAGAGGATCATGTTTCACTTCAGAAGAATTCGAGGAGTTTTTAAAAGATAACAATATCAATCATATAAAAGTAGCAACAGGATCACCGCAAGCTAATGGACAGGTAGAGCGAATCAACAGGGACTTAGGGCCAATGATAAGCAAGTTAATCAACGTAGAGGAAAATGAACAATGGCATAAAGTATTAGGAGAATTAGAGTATTCCATGAATAATACGCTACACAGGAGCATAAACCAGCACCCAAGCATAATGCTCTTTGGTACAGGGCAAAAAGGTAAAATGATAGATAGTGTAAAAGAAAATGTGATAGAAAATGAAAAACAAAGTAAAGATCGAAACGTAGAGGAAATAAGGAGCAAAGCAAAAGAAATACAAAGTAAGGTACAAAGTTATAACAAAACGTACGTAGATGCAAAGAGACAAAACCAAATGAATACAAGGAAGGTGACTACGTGATGATAAAAAATTTTGATTCGACAGTGGGAATGTCAAGTAAATTAATACCGAAATTTAAAGGTCCGTACAGAATTTCAAAAGTTTTAGATAACGATAGATATTGCATAAAGGGTATCGAAGGATTTCAACAGTCACAAAGACCATACCAAGGAATTTGGGGAGTTCATAATATGAAACCATGGTTTAAGTTAAGAGAATCTAAAGAAAACAAAGACGAAGTTGAGGAAAATGAAAGTATAATGGAAGATGATCAAATAAATGAAAAAGAAAATTGTCAAAATGTAAACAATAAAGTCAAAGAGAAAAGCAATGTTGTAAATGATAAGGATAAAAAGCAAACAGTATCAAACATGGTAACAAGAAGCATGTCAAGTAGGATCAGGAGATCCTAAAAGTCAGGACGGCCGAGCTGTAGTAGTATTAAGGAATAGTATTAAGTAATGTGCAATAGTATTTAGTTTAAGTAACATAAGTAGCATAAGTAGTTTGGCCATCCCTGTAAATATCCGTACATATATGTTGTCTCACTTGCACACTCATGTATGCAAGCGAGACGACTCTAAGAAAAGCTGTTCAAAGAAGAGACAATAAAGAGTCAGTCGTGATCTGGCGTTTGAGCAGAGCAGTCCACAGTATCAAAAAAATGTATATATTTTGTCTCTTTACACTTTCTTTTGGAGTAAAATTTCTCAGGCTGTCGGCTTCAAAAAAAAAATGCATTGAAAATTGATTTAAGACTTACACTTTACAAAAGTTGTAACAAAAGATCAAGGAAAGGAAGAAATGCTTTTTATAGCTTTCTGGGTAGTATAAAAAAACCAAACTATGCCAAGTTGTTCAAAGTTGGAATATACGTAAATCAGGTTTCAAACCGCTTCAGATACAATTATTTTTGGACCAAAAAATAAGCAAAATTTAGACAAAATTTTGACATATTATTTAACACTTAAAAGTGCACATCGTTTAGTGTTAAGTGTTAATGTGTTCGATGGTCGAATTTCGATTACAGGGCGAGCCTAGTATATATAAATGCCCAAATTGGAAAAGAAAGTACATTAAAATTTACAATTATTGAAAAAGGGGGGAAAACTTAATTCTAATCTTAGTACAATTTTTGATGGAAATTAAATTTAAAAATATGTTCCTTTCGGCCTTACGCCTGAGCAACCCCATCCGACCTTTGTAAGAGTTGTCACTCCTCAGATGAGCCGGCAGTACATGCTAGAAGTAACCAGAAAAAAGAAAATTAAAAAAAAAAACAATATTTAACAAGATGTGTTGCGCCTCCAGTAGGCGACTTGACTTTTCGGAACACACACACTCGTACTTTCATTAGTTCACTTATGGTAACATTTATTTAAATTTATAAATATAGTTAAGTTCCGACGAGAAGGGAAACTTATACAGAAATTGCTTAGCGTCGCGAAGTGAAGTTTTGAGTATCGATATAGAGGTGTCGTTTATTAATTAGTGCGTAGCCCACGCCATCTTGATTGAGACTGACCGCCTCGTTTGTTATCGATCTTAACCTACTCTGGGCAGGGCTGCACAAATGTATCGGAGCGTAGTCACGAGCACTGATTCCGTGATCAGGGCCACAGAGATATATCGCATTCTTGAGCGCCAAATTTAAATTTTTCTGAGTCTATAACATCCCGCCCACCGTAAAACGACTATGGAGTTTTACCAACTACATCTAGGACAGCAAGCTTGTAAACGGGTCGCTTCAGAATCCCTGAAGATGTTTTGACCTCAACTATCCCAATCTTTCCATCATGAGCCTGCATAGTTCGGATAACCATACCCTTTCTCCAACTGCCTCGTGCCTGATTTTCATCACATATAAGAACTACGTCTCCGATCTTAATTGGCTTGGTTGGTTCGAGAATTTCACTGATTCTGAAAGCCACTAACTGCTTATATTGTCTTAAGTCGAACTGAATCCATGATATTACGGTCTGTGAATCAGACCATAGTACTGAGCGACAAACCTCAATCCCGTGACAATTCAATATTGAATTTCTTATAAGGGTGCCCAGAACTGCAGCAGTTCCAACCATGGTATGGACAATCAGGCCTGTTCCGGTTTTCACATATTTCTTCGATTTCAAATGAAAACAAAATTGAACGATTTGGTTTTAGCTGTTCTGGAATTCGAACGATTTGCAATTCGAGTGTTTCATTTCCAAATTGTGTCCGTTGACTACACTTTCACCTTAATCAACTGGGGAATCAAATCAATCCAATAAATAATCACTTAAAATGGTTAATAGTAGTTGAATATAGGTGTTTAAAATGTCGTTTCAATTTTTAAGGGCATTTTATTAACATTTTCCCAGCGTTTCAGAAACAAGTGAAAACCAGAACAGCTTGAACAAAATATGTGAATTCGATTTGGATGCAACGTGGCAAAATTGAAGCTGTTCATAAAAATAATTATTTTTTTTTATTAAAAATAATTTTTAAGGGAATGTAAAAATTGCACAAAGTATCTAAATACACTAAACAATGGTACAAAATTAACTTTAAGCCATTAATTTGACGCCTTTATGTACAAAATCGCATTTACTTTTGAATTCATCGGCTCCAAGCAATGTGAATTCAAATCGAGTAAACCTATCGAACTGTGAAGACCGGAACAGGTAGCCAAATCGAATTCGAGCAAATTTAGTGAAAGTGAAAACCGGATCAGGCCTGAATATTTTGAGAGGCGCGCATTTCGTTTTGGCAGCCACAAAAACCACATTTACTTGCCCATTGCAGATTATGCGCCAATACGCCACCGCCGCAAACGCCTGTTCGCTTGCATCAACAAATATGTGAAGCTCTATGCTTGCTTCCTGTGACAAGAAATTTAAAGAATAACAGCGTTTAAGTTTAAATTCCTTTACTTTATTCAATTGTCGCAGCCAATGCTTGAATCTTTCATACAGTTTTTCTGGTAGCAGATCATTCCATAAGATGCCAGACCGCCACACTTCTTGCACCAAGACTTTTCCGTAAATCATAATATCTGCTAACATACCAAAAGGATCATAAACCGACATAATTAAACTTAGCAATTGTCTCTTTGTCGGGCGCTTCAGTCCATTGACTATATTTTTATCGACACGGTTCATCTGTAAGTCGAAAATAAAGCTATCATTTTGGCTGTCCCAGTACATCCCCAAGATTTTATCAATGGCTCCAGTATCCATATTTACAGTTCCTTGTGAGTCGCTAGATGGTTCCATGTCATTCAGACAATTTTGGACGTTTGCTAAGTTGGAAACAAAGCCTCTTAGCTCAAATTTTGCAATTCGGTGTACTCTTTTGACCTCGCAGCTAACCTTGTACTCCGCAGGTTTTATTTCACTTTCAAGCCCCGGGGGTTCCCCCCCGGGTACCATAGGAGACACAACAAAAATTTTGGGAGCAGATGTAAACAATCGCAGAAAGACGGAGCACGCGGTTGCATCCGGCCGATATTGAGTCGATAGAGTGGGAGTGGGGGATGAGGAAGGGTACCGTCTACGAAAGGCTCGCTCTTAATATATATTTATTATTAACTCGCGTGCATATTCAATTTCCATTTAATATAGAGCTAGGAAAGGGTAACAAGACTGATAGAGGGTTGGCACAGGACAAATAAATGAACAAAAACACAAACACGATCTCTCTTTGGACACCGGTTGCGCAAGGTGTTGTTGCGACAACAAAAGCCCACCCATCCATGATCACACTTTTCCTGAAACTTCATTTTGGTGATCCCAAGAAAGTCCAAAAGAGGCTACTCTATTTCACATCCACGCCGCATGGTCCCCCAAAATTTATAAAAATTAGCAGGAGTTCATTTTACCAAATTTATTCCTACAATAATTTTTCATTTAACAGCTGGTTCATAATTGGCCCAAAAGGGGATTTAATATAATAAATATAAGCTAACATTAAGTGATTAAACAAAATTATAATGAAACCCTAAACATAAGAGGTATAGTTGTATATAAGAGGTATATTAATTGATATAAAAGCTAACGAAGTGAGCCAAAATGCAAGGCGGAACCAAAATTAATATTCAAGGGAAACGATAATTTCATAGCAAATTGTCTTTAACTAATTACGATCATAGAAATGCAAAGCAAAAAAGGTAAACTCCTCAATTTACGATATTACGATATTGGTTGAAGCAATGATCATTATCGTAACTTGAGATTTGACAAATAGTTAATGATCATTGACATGGCTCAGAGATAAGGCCGAAAATTTAGACAACCAAAACAATTGCTAAAATTATAACGGACCTATTGATTTGTGTGTCGCATAGTGGCTAATAAAAATATTCAACCACTCAAGTTCCAAATTCTCATCACAGCCAAGTTAGAAAAAAAAAAAAAAATAAAAAAACTGGGCGACACAACCACAAAATAATATTTTCATCATGCAATAAATAATGTAAAGGAAAACTGATCACTCACCATTAACAATCCCACGTTGAAAGCGCTTCCATGTGGTCGGCAAACTTACTGCTGTCACTGTGTGAAAAAATTATTTTGCGGAAACGTGTGCACAAACAAAACGGAATTAAAATGATTTTAATTGCTTGCACAAAAAGACGAGTTCATCTCGCTTACCAAATGCAGATCTGGACCTTCAATCTTGCCTACTCTTTCTTAAGAATTTAATATTTTAGTTTGACTATAGGCTTTCCTTCTCATTTCTCTTACAATTCATATTTCTTTTTTTTTCTTTTTAATTTCGCATTGGCTTGGGGTCACTTCACTATTCTTTTCAGGGCAAGGGAATATTTAATATTTTTCATTAAACTAAAATAAAATTACTTTTCTTTTTGTCTGACTCTGCTATTTCTCTCTCATTTCTCTTCGCTTTTCATAGACATTTTCGGTATAGGTTATGTTTCTTTCGATGACATTTTTTTCCGCTCCAACAAAATATAAAAAAAATTGTATTAGAAAATTCTGGATTCGATGAAGCCGACGACCATTAGATTTTCCTAATTTTCCGCTGGTTTTTCACACACACATGGGTTCCACTACGAAGACGCGATCACGAGCCGAGCTTAAGCGTTTAAGCTGCCCTAAGGTCTCACACAGACTAATTTGCCAATATTGCTGCTGAGGTTAGGCGAGCGTTCCCTCTTCTTTAGGGAATTGGAACATGGGACAAAGCGCTGAATTTCGCTGGCAATCCTCTCTTCGTCAAATGTGTGGGTGTATAGGTGACTTCCCTTGTTGGTTCAGCCAGGCAGGCGAATATATAACGATTTCGCTAACAATGGTAGCTCGAAGCAATTATGCAATTGCATTTAAGGCCAAACCTGCAAGCAGGTTAATAGATTCAATTAGGACATGGCAACTAATAATTTTTTTCTATCGTTTTGACATATTTATGGATTTTAGGTTAAACTCACCAAAGCGTTTGGCCCTAAAAAAATTCTCTGGTTTCCAATTGACTCTTGTCGAAGTTAAATTGTTGTTCAGCTTCTTGTAATTTTAAATAAATTTGCTTCACTCCGCAGCGTTTACTTGCTGGATTCGCCACTTAAAAAAAATAACTTTCTGTATGGTTCACACACGAGCTATTGTGGAGCAGACTAGGTCTGAACTGGACAACGAGCAAAATTGGAAAGGCTGAAGCTACCGACTTCAGCTTACGCGTAACCTATGCCTGATCTTCGTGGCGCCATCTTTCCTCCGGCCAATGACATTTCGGCCTGGAGAGAGCTTTCTTTTCTGGTCCAGCTGACTGCTTGGGGTCAAAATCAGGAAACTTAAAAATTTGCAGCGTGCTTTAGGCGGGGAAAAAATCGTATTTACTTGAGAGAGGGGCGATACTACAACACCCCCCTGCTAAGATCACAGTTTATGGTGGAAAACATCGTAAAGAGTGATCACGCCAGGAACGAATCTATTGTTTTAGATCCTTCGCATGGTACTTCCCAATCGGGCGACCTTGCAAATCTTCTAGCTCGTAATAGCTATCACCAAGTTTTCTCCGAATTCGCGCTTTTACGAACGTATGTGCTAATTTGGAGTTGGAATTTGCCAAATTGCTCTGTAGAATTGACGGCTCGCTGACGAATAAAGTCGAACGAATCGTCCCTTGAAAAAATGCACAGAGGATCCCTCTAATAAATTTAAGGTTCGCAACAGCTGATAATTGGAACCATTGGTTAACATATGTTGGCCAAATGCTACCCTATACGGACTAGTGTTAATGGCTGAATGCAAGCTGAGCGCAAATGCACACGCAATATGGCTTAAGTTTTCGTCCCAATTCGATTGATCAGGCTGTGCATATGATTTAATTGCAGCCAAAACAGAACGATTTACCCTTTCCGAGGCATTTGCCTGAGGCGCATACACGGCTGTGTACGCATGTTTAACTCATACTTCTGCAAGGCATTGAATCTATGCGATTTAAATTGCACCCCATTGTCTGATACACACTACTGCCGAACCCCAAAACAATGAAATAAATCTGCTTCTACAAAGTGGTTTATCGCCTCGGCCGTAAATTTCTTCACAGTATTTAAAAATGGAATTTTTGAAAAGTGGTCCAACACGACAAAAATTCCATATTGCTAGATTTACTTCGGGGGTATGGTCCAAAAAATCAATATGCAGCTTTTTGAAAAATCGTTGAGTCTCTCCGGTCTTTCCTAATGGTGGTTTCAAGTTGTGATTAGGGGGTATGGTACATTTACAGATAACACAATTATTGATGAATGCTTTTACATCCAACACTAAATTGGGCCAGTGAAAATGTCGCCGAATCTTTTCCAATGTTTTATTTATTCCGCAATGAGACGACAGTGGATCTTCATGGGCTTTTTAAGAATTTGGGGAACAAGGTCTTTCGGAATCCAAAGTTTCCAGCACATCTCGTCTGCTACTTTTGTCCCCTGATGCATGCTCAGAGCGTCGGAAAATATGATTCTCATGAACTTTTACATCGGGCATTTTGACTGATTTGCAATTATTTTCATCTTTAAATCTTCATATTCTTTTGATTTAAACTCTGCTGAGTCAAGATTGACGAAGCTATTTGTATTTAGTTCAGCCAGATCTTCCGTATACGCTCGCGATAGCGCATCAGGTACTAAGTTCTGGCTGCCTTTTCTGTGCAGTATCTTGAACGTGAAGCCTTGTAGTTTCAGCGCCCACCGTGCTAGCCTCGAACTGAGGTCGGACTGGGACATTAGCCACTTCAGCGACGCATGGTCTGTGATGATAGAAAACTCTTGCCCTTCTATGTAAGCGCGAAACTTTTTCACGCACAGAATCGCTGCCAAGCACTCTTTTTCAGTCACGGAATAATTCCGTTGACACTGATTGAGCTTTCGCGACATGAAATATATTGGAACTTCGTTTCCATCGCTTTCATTTTGCATAAGTACACCGCCCACTCCAGTATGGCTTGCATCGCAATGAATGGCAAATGGTGCTTGAAAATTAGGGCTGTGCAAAAACGGTGCAGCACACAACCTATCTTTCAACTCTGAAAAGCTTTTTGTGCCTCCTCTGACCACACAAATTTACGCTTCTGTTGCGTGGAGTGAACCGGCATAATTGTGGTATGAACTTGTGGTACCACCCAGTGACACCTAAGAACCTACGAACTTACTTAACTGATCGTGGCACGGGAAATTCTTGATGGCCACAACCTTATCGGGATCAGTCTTAATGATGCCATCACCAATAACATGACCTAGATATTTGACCTCGCGCAGGCAAAATTTGCTCTTCTCAACATTTATGGTCAAGCCAGCTTGACTAACCTCGCTGCCAATTCAGATAAAATAACCAAGTGCTTTTCAAAAGATTCAGAAATTACCAATAAATCGTCTAAATAGACAAATATATCATTTCGCAGATTTGCAGGAATGACTTTGTCCATCAGTTTGACATAGCCCGAGGCATTGATAACCCAAAGGGCATCACTGTATATTGATACAGAGGCCTTCCTGGCACTGTAAAGGCCGTTTTTTCACGCGCGACGGCCCACAATTTCCCACTATATAAAGTGGCTTACTTTTCCTGCAATGTAATTTAATAAATAATTGATTACAAAAGAAACAAAATATACGCTCTAGTAATTTAGTATTTTTTTTATTGGAAATTTAAATTTGAACATTTATTAATTAAAAATTGTGTTGCTGCTGCCCCCACCCACTCTCTCAGCGCCCACACCAAAACCCATTCACCTACTTTTGCAGTGATAATTTTTTAAAATACAATTTTTTTTTATTTATTTTTATTTTTTACTTACCCTTACTGGGATTCGAACTCAGGACCTCGCGGCACTCTAACACGAACGACGGACATCTTAACGCTCACCGATACAACAGTGTCGCGCGAGACGGTGGCGAAATGACAGTAAAGAATGCAATGAAGACCGGTGGTAGAATGGCAAGACATTTGCCGGGCAGCTAGGTTGTGTCTGAATCCTATCTCAAGGTATTGACATACAAATTTTTTTATTTTCTTTTTTTTTTCTTTTGTTTTTTAGATATGTTGTTTTTAAAATTTTCTATATTTTTCCGATATTTTTTAGGTCTCAAATACATTTTTTCGTCAAACGCGAAGCTCGTTACTGCAAGCATCGTTTCTAAAATTGACCTAGAAAATATTTTCTAGTTTTTTAAAGAAGAGTGCATCGCTTTTCTTATTTTTGGTAAATACGAGTGCATCGTTTTGTTTGCCTACTTTTAGGTAAAGACGAGTGCATTGATTTTTCTTATTTTAAGGAAATTTTTCAATTTTATATTTTTATATTTTAATGGTTATTGTTTTTTAAAATTCAGGTTAAAATTTCACCAATTTAGGAAAATTTTCTTAAATTAAGGGCAAATCCATTTTATGGCGAAATTTTCTTAAATCTAATAAAAAATGTTCTGGCGTAGACAAAACCGAACGAAAGAACGCGTGCCATGCACAAACGAAAAGTGCAAAAACGAATGACGAAAATCGTTTCATGAGTAGAGGGGAAGGGGCGTACAAGTCAACAACAGCTCGGTGCTGTGCGAGAATTCGTTTTATTTTGGCCATTACAAATGCGCTGAAAAAATCTCATAGGTAATCCATTACTTTGAAGTTCGTACGTAATGCATTATTTGACCGACTGACGTTTAGCCCAGCGCCACCGGGAAAAGACACTGGTCCGTTATTGGCTGGGTTAATTTATCAGAGAGAGCCACGATTGCCTCATAAAAAAGATCGAAGGGCTCACTTGGCTTCTGCTTGCGCTGTGAGATGGCTATGCGAATGTCTAAATCCGTCCTCCCATCTTTGAATTGCCGCTTAAGGGCTTCACATAAATCCGTCCAGGTTATGTCCGCTACACTCTTGTGATAGCGCCAGAACCATTCCCTGGCACTACCATCAAACAAATTGCTTGAATATCTTGCTAACAAATCGAAATTGCCATCTAGCGACTGCCAAGTCAATGCATTTACGCGATAGATAAAATCATCTACTGCAATTGAACCATGACCGGAAAATCGCAATTTCCAATTCAGTATGATCTGACTTATCCGATCTGGACGCAGATCTACATTACTGGAACCTGAGGGAGTATTCCTATTGGTTTCTGAGGGAGTTCCTCCTAGTTGCTGAAAGAGTTGCTGCCCAACTGCATTAACTGGAGAGACCAGCTTGGGGCTGGGCTTGCTGGTTGGCAAGGTTATTTCGAGCCGGTTGCTGTTGCCGCGACAATCTTTCGAATCCTGTCTCAATCGTCTGTGCTAGCATTTGCGACTGGTGTTGCAATACAGCAGCCATAGCTGTAGTAATAGCCTGCTCTAGCCCAGAGCTACTTGGACTGGGACTAGTGGCTTGTACAATTGAGGCCGGAGTGTTATCGTCTTGTAACAACCTCAAATTCTCGTCCATTTGGATGGCTGTTCCACTCGTACCGGCAGAAGTGCTTTGGTGACCTTGCTGGTTTGTGGTCATGCTAGTTGTGGTGCCACTGAGGGACTCTCTGCCTGATGAAGTAGTTAAATTTTGCGTGGATGTTTGTAAAGAAGTCTTACAGACTGGGCAGGTTTTAGTGGCTCCCGCTAAGGTATTAAAACATGCACGATGAAAACTGTGCCCACAGCTGGTAGTAAGCAACTGTATTGGGTACTCTATCAGATTAGCACAGCTAAGGCAAACGATCTGATTCTGTCCAATTTGGTCTATGTTATCACAACTATGGCTAACGACCATTTTAGCCAGGAAATCCAAGATTGGAAAACCGGGGTTTTTTTTTTTTAAATATTAATTAAAGTAAATTCTCAAAAATTTAATTTAATTCAGAAACTGAGAAAACAAATTAAATTCAGAATAAAATAGTAAATAGAAAAAATTTATAACAAAGATATAAGTTCATAAAAATATTTGGGGATCCATGTGGCAGCTTTATGAAAAGAGTTATTTGAAGCGATCGATTGTTTTAAGTTTTGAAATAGGGAGTAACACACACAGACCTTGCTCTTTTTGTACAAACAATTTCACATATTGATCAAATGAAACTGACAATAGAGCTCGGTCGATATACCATGAAATTAGTACACACCATTTGTTAGGCAACTCTTTGTCGGCTACTGAGTTTATTCTGAACACACCAGTTTATCCAATATCAAAAATCGCACAACAATTCAATCTTCTGTCTTGGGATCGGCGGGCCATAGCACTTAGCCATTTGACACCCTCATCCAATATCCTTTGATCAGAAGTGTAACTTATTTTAAGTATATAACATAAATACACGAAAATGTTAAATACCAAGACATGGGCCGTTAAAGTTAAACAGAAACTATTAGCTATCAACCATGCCTTATTAACATTTAAGCCAAGATTTGCCTTAATAGGTAGGGCTGAGAGCTATTGGGAAGTCTTTCAGAAACATCCACTACTCTTGCAAAATTTAGCTATTAGAAACACACAATGGAATTAGAGGAAACTGAATTTATAACTGGGAAAATTTAGGAAAATCTAGTCAGGTGTTTGTGACTAAAACGAAAGTTTAATGTTCGGGGCTGGCCGAAAAGGCCCCATTGTTGGGCGCCAAATAAATAATATATTATTATAATAAGAACTGTAGCAGTTAACCTGGTACTGTTTGACGAGCAGATGTAAACAATCGCAGAAAGACGGAGCACGCGGTTGCATCCGGCCGATATTGAGTCGATAGAGTGGGAGTGGGATGAGGAAGGGTACCGTCTACGAAAGGCTCGCTCTTAATATATATTTATTATTAACTCGCGTGCATATTCAATTTCCATTTAATATAGAGCTAGGAAAGGGTAACAAGACTGATAGAGGGTTGGGACAGGACAAATAAATGAACAAAAACACAAACACGATCTCTCTTTGGACACCGGTTGCGCAAGGTGTTGTTGCGACAACAAAAGCCCACCCATCCATGATCACACTTTTCCTGAAACTTCATTTTGGTGATCCCAAGAAAGTCCAAAAGAGGCTACTCTATTTCACATCCACGCCGCATGGTCCCCAAAAATTTATAAAAATTAGCAGGAGTTCATTTTACCAAATTTATTCCTACAATAATTTTTCATTTAACAGCTGGTTCATAATTGGCCCAAAAGGGGATTTAATATAATAAATATAAGCTAACATTAAGTGATTAAACAAAATATAATGAAACCCTAAACATAAGAGGTATATTTGTATATAAGAGGTATATTAATTGATATAAAAGCTAACGAAGTGCGGAAACAAAAGGGCAAGGCGAAACTAAAATTAATATCAAGAGAAACGATAATTTAATAGTATATTGTCTTTAACTAATTACGATCATAAGAAATGCAAAGAAAAAGGTAAACTCCTCAATTTATAGATAGATAGATAGATAGATAGATAGATTTATATTTATTTAAAATAAATATGATTTGTATACACCGGCATGGATTTCAATCCGTCCGCCGGTAGTGTGTATATTGTCAAATACTGCTTCGAACTACTACACCGGGGTTGCCCAGCTCGTCGCCAGATACCCGATCGTTTGTCGTCCACAGTATAGACATACACACATATTACATTTTTTTTTTTTTTTGTGAACATTTATATTTAATTAAATCTAGACACATTATTTAACATTAATATTACATTAATTACTAACACAATTTTTAATTCCCTCAGATATTAACAATGATTTTTTAAAAAACAATTAATAAAATTCGCTTATAATACGTTTTCTATAAAAAATGGCCTTTTCTACATATCCTGCCAGATTGACCCAATTATTAAACCCGTCTCCATTTAATGCTGATATTATTTCTGCCTCATTTAGTACTATTTTTCCAAAATACATCAACCGAAATTCTTTGAGTACTGGACATCTTCCCAGAAAGTGACGTATGTCCTCAATTTCCTTTAAATTACATAGCGAGCAATTTTTATCTCCTGATTGAAGAGCACTTCCATTTAGCCATAAAAGATCAGCTCGAGCCTTAAAAATCCAACTTATAATTTTCCTCTGATATTTATCATCACAGTACGTAACGCCTTTAGTGTAGTCAAGATATTTATATATGCGACTTTCACTGGATATTGCACTATTAATGTGGTCACTTCGATCATTCTCCTTTAATTTCATTAAGAGCCGTACGCTCATTTGGCACCATTGATATTTCGTCATATTTTCGACAAGTTGCAAGTCGCATTGTTGTAACAGCCTCTTTATATCCTCATGCCAAAATATATTTTTTCCAATTATTTTCTTCGTCAGGATATGTGGCAATCTACTTGCGTCATAGTCAAACATGACTCGCTGAATATATTTCAAATGAAGATTTAGACCATATAAGTAAGCTTCTTCTACTCCAGTTTCTATGCATATGGTATAATTTGGTGTGCAGTCGGGTAATCGAAGTATTCTTTTTATAAAAAACCTTTGTAACATATTAGTTTCATTGAACCATGCATATCCCCATACTTGTGCTGCATACATTTGTATTGCCCTCGCTGTGGCTTGGAAGAGGTTCCACTTACTACTCAAATGTATATTCGCCTTATCGTAGAATTTATTCCAAGTCGAATTGATGGCTCCCTTTGCTTCTCCATTTCTGTTTTTGATGTGTGCTCCAAATGACATTCGTGGCGTTAGGATTACGCCTAGATACTTATACTCCGAAGCGATTTTTATAGGGTTCGATTTGTAAAACCATTGCTCTGAAGCAGCAAGTCTGCCCCCATTCCTGAAAACCATTATTTCGGATTTCGACATATTCACTTCCATTCCCCATAAATCACAGTATTTTTCCAAGCGTAAAATCATTTTCTGCAATTTATATATGTCGTCCGATAAAATGACAATGTCATCGGCGTATAGCAGTAGTCTTACGTTAACGTCCCCGATATAAAGTCCTCCTTCCAATTGATCATGAAGATCGTTTAGATATAACGTGAACAGCAGAGGAGAGAGTAGACAGCCTTGCTTTACACCAACATGAGTTTGGAACTCCTCAGATATTTCTTCTTTGGTCCACACAAAGCTTTCCGTATTTTTATATATCTTTTCGAGAAAGTTCGCAATTTTGGTTGATATGCCCATGGTTTGTAATTTGTAAAGCAGCAACTGCCTATTAACTCGGTCAAATGCAGCTTTGAAGTCCACGAAGAAGCAATAAACTTTTTTCCTTTCAGCAAATTTTAAATGTACTATAGACGCTAGGTTATACACGTTGTCTACAGTTGAATAGTTCTTCCGAAACCCAGCTTGAAATTCATTAAGAATTTTATTGTCCTCTAACCAGGAAGTAAGGCGTGCATTTATAATACCCATTAGTATCTTTGCAGCGCAGTTCATAAATGATATCCCTCTATAGTTCGCTGGAGCATTTGGATCTCCTTTTTTAAATAATGGGAATATTACAGAAGTTTTGAAGCAATTCAGATCTGTACCGTCCTCGAGGATTTTATTATACACAGAAGCCAACTTTTGGATATAGTTATCAGATGCGTTTTTGAAAAATTCATATGGAATCCTATCTTGTCCTGGGGCCTTTTCTGGTTTTGTTTTATGCAGCATGGTTAATACTTCTTCCGATGTGACAGACTTATCAAGCTCAAAGTTTACTATTTTATTAACAGCATAGTGAATAGGTGCAATATTTTGCGACGGGTTCAGCAAAGTTTCAAAGTAGCTCTTAAAATCTTGTGCGTTAATATGAGTTCCAATCCGAGGTTGAGCATTTCTTATTTCCTTAGCTACATTCCACCATTCTTTGCTGTTTTGAACATTGTTGACTTTTATTTCTAGTTTCTCATAGTATAACAGTTGCTTATCATTGCACATCCTATCATATTTTTCTTTGCTCTTGGTATAATTTGTTTTATCCATAAGATTTAGCGTTCTCCTATATATTTTCAGATTATTGAATACTTCGTCTCTTTGCCTCATACATTGGGCATCAAACCATTTGTTTCTGTAGACGCTATTTTTTGGTATGTGCGGTTGTACTGGATATGAACCCTTTATAACTGCACACATATCAGTCAAACTTATGTCTGATTGTTCCTGCATTGATCTTTCCAAGTTGTAATCCAATTTTCGAATATACGTTTCTTTAAAAGAATCCTTCCATTTCAGTCTGGGTAAAAGGTTCATACTTTGTGTACTACATGCATCTACTTTTACGCTTAAAACCAATGAGATTGGCATATGATCAGACCATATTGCATTTCCCACCGAAAAACTCACTACTTGCTCAAGCATTTCATTCGATATTGCGCACATATCATTGACCGATTGGCCCATATTGCTTATGTATGTGAAAGCTCCTTCACTGTCGCCATTGGTCCTTCCATTTAAAATAAGCAGGCTGTTATCCTCGCAGAATTTCAGAAATTCTCTGCCGTTGCTGTTTACTGTTTTGTCTTGTGATACTCTATGATATGTTCCAGCTGTAAAACTGTTAACCAAGCAATTGTGTACAATTTGTTGCTCTTCACCTATCCGAACATTCAAGTCACCCATTACAAGAGGATTAATTGGGGTATGTTGCATTAAAAGGTCAGAGACTGCACTAAATTCCTTTTTCCAGCACGTTCCTCTTATGTAAAGCGGTAGTATTGTAAACTTTCCCATGCCAGTTCTCACTCGTATAATTTTGACATTGTCAAGCTCATCAAATTTGTGTTCGATTCCCAGTTTATTTAAGTCCTTTCTCACTCCATGTAACTGTCCGCCAACTGCTCTGCCGAATCTATTAGCTCTTGTTGCTGGTTCCCAATATGTGTAAAAATTCGTAAATTTATTTTCGTATGTATTAATTGAGTCCTTTTCTACATGTGTTTCTGTTAAAAGGAATATATCATGTCCCTTAACGTACTCAAAGAATTCCCTATGCAATAATTTACTTTTAAGGCCGTGTACATTGTAAGCTAGTATTTGTAATTTCGAGTCTATGTTAAATTGTGTTGTGTTTCCGTTCCCTTCATTTATTTTATTTATTAAACACCCCAGTTTTTTGAGCGGCTCTTAATCTTAATATCTAATGCTTCAAACGATATGTTCACATTCTGCAGCTTGCCCGAGTATAAGGTTTTTAGCATCTCTTCCGCTGGCTGCCCGTTAAAAACTAAGATTCTATTAGAATTATAATACAACCACTTATTATCAATTTGCATTCTGTCATTTCGTACTATAATCCTTATGTTTTTATCTTTTCCTTCAGCAAATTCTTTAGTTCCAGTAAAATTTGTTTGTTTTTTTGTTTTTCTGCTGTTAAGTCTCTTTCAATGAAAATTCGAGATCCTGCCAAATTTTTTTGTATTTTTAAAAATTTTTTCTACCATTTGTTGTGAATCTACTTCGGCTATTAAACCTCTTTTTGTTATCCCTTTCATAAAGAACCCGTGTTTGCTTAATTTTTATATCCGAGATCTTTAGTTTTTCGCTGCAAAGTTTTTGAATGTCTGCCATTGGTGAGCCTTCTTTAGGCAACCCTTTAATTATGACGTTGTTCCGCTTACTCAGTTCAATAACTCGGTTTAACTCGATCCGATCCAACTCTCTATTTTTCTTAAGATCCGCCAATTCCAGCTTAAGCGCATTATTCTCAGCTTGTACCGCTTCAACTTGTTGGCTAAGTTGTGTTTTCAGGTCTAGAATGTCCTCCTTAGTAGCGATGTTAGCCTCCATTACAGCCATCCGCGTGTTGAAATTGGCGTTGCTCTCTCGGATTGCAGCCATTACGTCAGCTAGGCTAGGCTCAATAGGTGATACTCCTCTGCCCCGCTTAGGAGTTGGTTCAACCGTCCTTCCCATGCCTGGTGGTGTGCGGTTCAAATTCATACTGTCGCCGAAAAGTATGCACCAAAGTTCCTTGTTCCCGTGTTCCGACTTCTCGCTGACGCCCTCTATCGTGAGCTTTAGCAAATTACGCAAAGTTCAACTGCAGCTGGTGCAGCAAAATTTTGGCAAAGCTATTAGGGGTCAAAGTCCAGTTATGGTCCACCCGGCGCTCAGCTGCTTGGTATTTTTGATTGAGCCACCTTGATTGCCTTTGCCAGATCTTGGTCTTCAACCTCGCTCCACGGGGTGACCCAGTGATGGTGTTGCAGATGTTTGAAACTTCAAAGTGTCCAGGAGCAATTCTTCTTGAAAAATTTGGTAAAACAATCGGAGCTTCTTTCTGCAGCTAACTTCTTGCACCAGGGTTACTCAGAAAACAATTTCGCATAGTACGATATTGGTCGAAGAATGATCATTATCGTAACTCTGAGATTTCACAAATAGTTAAATTGACTGGCTCAGAGATAAGGCCGAAAATTTAGACAACTCAACAACAAATTATAACGGACCTAGATTTGTGTGTCGCATAGTTGCTAATAAAAATATTCAACCACCAAGTTCCAAATTCCTCACACAGCCAAGTTAGAAAAAAAAAAAAAAAAAACTGAAAATAATATTTTCATCATGCACTAAATAATGTAAAGGACAACTGATCACTCACCATTAACAATCCCACGTTGAAAGCGCTTCCATGTGGTCGGCAAACTTACTGCTGTCACTGTGTAAAAATTATTTTGCGGAAACGTGTGCACAAACAAAACGGAATTAAAATGATTTTAATTGCTTGCACAAAAAAGACGAGTTCATCTCGCTTACCAAATGCAGATCCGGACTTTCAATCTTGCCTACTCTTCTTAAGAATTTAATATTTTAGTTTGACTATAGGCTTCCTTCTCATTTGGCTTACAATTCAGATTAACCATTTTTTCTTTTTGATTTCGCATTGGCTTGGGGTCACTTCACTATTCTTCAGGCAAGGGATTATTTAATATTTTTTCATTAAACTAACATAAAATTACTTTTCTTTTGTTTGACTCTGCTATTTCTCTCTCATTTCTCTTCGTTTTTCTTAGACATTGTCTTGTATAGGTTATGTTTCTTCGATGATATTTTTTTTTCTCCAACAAAAATATAAAAAATTGTATTAGAAAATTCTGACTGGATGAAGAACGACCATTAGATTTTCCTAATTTTCCGCTGGTTTTTCACACACACATGGTGTTCCACTACAAAGACGCGATCA
>JAEIFV010001117.1:0-67080 GCA_018904265.1 Lordiphosa collinella | reverse complement strand
CCTTTTTAACAAATTAAATGAAGACTTTTTGCTGGCAAAAGTTGGCTCCTCCTCCTCCTCCTCCTCCTCCGTTTTTTTGTATTATTTGCGAATTGCCATCTAATGGCGAAAAGAAGAACCTAGGCCTAATTGCCGGTTTTACTAAAGCAAAAGTTTTTCTATCATGTTAACAAATCATGATGTTGTTGACGTGAAAAAGAGAGCCAAGTTTGTAATTTATATAATTTCTGCGGCACGGCCTGCCCCTCCCCAACCCGAAAAGTGGCCCAATGACAGCTCAAACAATGCAGAAAAACCGCAATTGCGTGCAAATATTTTCCAATGCACCAACCAAGCCGGGCCAGGCAGGAAGTTTTGGCGGGCAAAACGACGACGTCGTCATAATTTTAATGTCATAATAAAAATCATAAAGCAAAAGCCACAAAACGGCTTGGGCTCTGGCATTAGTTTGCACACAAACTTAGTCGACGGCCGCAAACCTGGCATGATCGGGCCACACAAATCAATCAGCGGGTCTAATATACTTTGTCTACCGTGCAGGGCATTCTCCTGCCGCCGGTTCTTGGGCAAACTAAATAAATTAAAATGCAAACAGAACGCAATCGTCTGTCCCAGGGTAACTTTTCCTTACAACAAAACTGCAAGTATTTTAGCTAAAAAAAAAAAAAACCAAACGAAACGAAGTATAAAATACCCGTAAAAAACTTTGCCTTTTGGCTGGATAGATACAATTTATTAATTAGTTTTTGCACTGCACCTGCTGTACTTACACACACATACATACACACATACATATATGTATGTAAGTATGCATATTTATGGCAAACAGGAAACTGTCTGCACATGTGTCTGAACTGAACTGTGCTCCTTCTTCTCGCTGCGTGTCTTTAAGTAGGTCAGGTTAATAAAACACCCAACCGTACAAAATGAAAATTTCAATTGCGAAACCATCTTTACAGACTCGGTACATGCATACCGTATATATATATATGTATGTGTATGTGTATGTGTGTACAAGATGTATCTGTCAGGGCTTCAGGGTAAACCAGTTGTTGCTGTCCTCTGCTGCGTCTTTTTTTTTTGGTAAGTAAGTAGCTAACATGCAACATGTTGAAGAAAACAAATGATTTCGGTGTGAATCATCTTCATGCATCACCTTGGACCTCGACCTGCAACAGTGCAGGCCCAAAGCTTACTGATCCTTTCTTTAGCATAAGATGTCTGATTTCGACCATACTTAAAGGGGGGAAAGCATAGCAAACTAGCAAATAAGAAGTTTGGAGACGCTTCCGTTGAAAACAACAAAGTTTTTCTCACTAGAACTAGTTTTTCGACCGATCGTTCCTATGACAACTATATGCTATAGCCAACCGATTTTGACATAACTTTGTAGAATTCTGTAAAATCATATGAAATAAGTATATGCCAGTTTTAAGAACATTTCCGTTGAAAACAAAAAAGTTTTTCTTACTAAGACTACTTTTCAGACTGTACTTTTCTATTACAGCAATACTATATTGATGTCTGATTTCGAAAAAAACTTGGTAAAATCATGGGAAAGCATAGAAAACTAGGAAATTCGAAGTTTGAAGACGTTTCCGTTGAAAACAAAAAGTTTTTCTCTCTAAGACTACATTTCTGACCTTCCTTTTCTATGGGTGCAATACTATATAAATGTCCGATTTCGACCAAACTAAGTAGAATCATGAGAAAAGCATCGGAAACTAGAAATTACAAAGTTTGGAGACGTTTCCGTTGAAAACAAAATAGTTTTTCTCACTAAAACTGCAATAGCCTACCGATTTTGACAATACTTTGTAGAATTCTGTAAAATGATATAAAATAAGTATATTGCCAATTTTAAGAACATTTCCGTTGAAAACAAAAAAGTTTTTCTTACTAAGACTACTTTTCTGACCTTCCTTTTCTATGGGAGCTATACTATATAAATGTCCGATTTCGACCAAACTTAGTAGAATCATGGGAAAGCATAGCAAACTAGGAAATAAGAAGTTTGGAGACGTTTCCGTTGAAAACAAAAAAGTTTTTCTTACGAAGACAACTTTTCAGACAGTACTTTTCTATTACAGCAATACTATATAGATGTCTGATTTCGAAAAAACTTGGTAAGACCATTGGAAAGCACAGAAAACTAAGAAATACGAAGTTTGAAAATGTTTCCGATGAAAACAAAAAAGTTTTTCTCTTTAAGACTACATTTCTGAATGTTCAATTTCGACCAAACTTGGTAAGATCATGGGAAAGCATAGCAAACTAAGAAATACGAAGTTCCATTGAAAACAAAAAAAGTTTTTCTAGCTAAAACAAGTGTTTCGACCGATTGTCCCTATGACAGCTATATCCTAAAATCATCTGATCCGGTCGATTCCGAAAAATATGCAGCGTATTTGTACTAAAATACTTCGTGTAAAGTTTCATTAAAATAGCTTTCAAACTGACGAAGGAAATAGCATAGAAACAGACGGACAGGGCTAAATCAACTCAGCTCGTCATGCTGATCAAAAATATATATACTTTATGTGGTCGGACATGCTTTCTTCTATGCATTACAAACAGCTGTACAGTTTATATAAACTCCTGCATTTTCCCACAAGTCGGTTCTAAAAACAATCTTTACAAATCTGCCCAAAAACATAATATACTGGTTATATCTAAACATAAGCACACTTTCTCAAAAAACTTACAAGTTAGTCTCTCCACAAACTATTTTTCAACTGATCGTTTCCCAAAAACTACAAGATAAATGTCAACTAATTTTGACCAAAATTTAGTGAAACTGATCTAAAAACATATAATATTCATAATGGCGGAGTTTAAGAACACTATCAGTCAACCAAAACCATTTTTGCACAATTTTTTTCTATCGGGGGTGTCCAGGAAATCTCTAAAGATTTTGGCTTCGGTTGGTTTGCAAATCGTTAGAGAAGTCCGTCGGTGTCCCAGAATTTCGAGAGATATCGTTTTCATCGAAAGTATAGTTCGAAAGGTAGTGTTATAAGATTATGGTCCTACTACAAAAACAGTGATATATTGCGTGGGTTCGTGAAGTCGCTATTGGATGGTTAGTGTATTGGCTGGTTTGTGTATTGGTTGGTTTGCCAAAATCTCCCAACAAAACACGAGAGCTTTGAAACCAACCGAAAGAGATTTCTGGGACACCGAGAATTGATTTTGGGTTGGAATTTGGTTGGAAGAGATTTCTGGGACACCGCCGTATAAGATATAGTCAACCGATCTTAGCCAAATTTTCAAAATTGTTCTAAAAACATGTAATATTCAACATGGCGGAGCTTAAAAACGCAAACATTCAGAACAAAATGATTTTCCACTAAAAACAATTGTCTCACAAGTCGGTTCTATAAGATATTGTCAACCGATTTGGACCAAAGCCTTCCGAAATCTGCCTAAAAGCATAAAATATTCATCATATTCAAGTTTAAGCAAGTTTTCTTTGAAAACTTACAAGTTTTTCTCAGCAAAAACTAATTTCCGACCGTTCGATCCTATAGTTATAGTCCACCGATTTTCAACAAATTTAGTTTAACCTTTTGAAAGCTTACAAAGTCAAGTTTAACCTAGATAAAATTTTAAAACAAACAGTTTTTTTACTAAAAACCATTTTTCGACAAATCGGTTCTTTCGTTCTATAAGATATAGTCAACCGATTTTGAAAAATTTGTGCAAATCTGTTGCAAATCAGAAAATATTCATAATTTCTAAGTAAAAGAACGATTTCCTAAAACAAAACTTAAAAGTTTTTCTTAATAAAACACAAATTTTGACCGTATGGTTCTTAAAATCTAAAAGTTATGGTCAACCGATTCTGACTAAACTTTTGAAAGACGGTTTAAAAGTATATAATATGCATAACAGCGGAGTTTAAGAACGATTACATAAAAAACAAAAAAATTGTTCTTACTAAAATACCAAATTCCAAACGATCGGTTGTATGGAAGCTATGGGATATAGTCATCCGATTTTGAACAAATTTTATAAATCTATCTAAAAGAATATAATATTCATAGTTCCGGAGTTTAAGAACGCCAGCATAAAATGTTTTTCTTACAGTTTTTCTGACTGGAAACCATTTTCCAACACTTTGGTCCTTTAAATCTATAATATATAGTCATTCGATTTTGACTAAACTCTGAAAATCTATTCAAAAGCATAAAAAGCTTACAACAGTTGAATTTAAGAACGCTTTCATATATTATACAAAAGTTTTTCTTACTAATACCCAAGTTTCGAACGAGCGGTTGTATCGGTTTTTAGGGAACCTAAAGAAAGAAGTGATTACTTTTCATAGATCCAAACAAATCTTGAGCTCTATTTCTTTAAAATTCCGTTGTACTTCTGCTTTAAAGTTTGAAGAAACTGATTCAGAGTACTTCAGAATATACAAAAACCTTTTGTATCAAAGAATCACACGCGTTTTTTTTTAAGAAAAACACATAGACTGGTATTCCAAGAATTCTGTAGTATTTAACCGACTTCTTATGGAAGTACCGAAGATTTTTTGAGAGCTATTACCTTAGTAAGGGAAATATCTAAAACTGCTTAAGAAAGTCTAGAGAATTCTAAAGGGAATTGTTGGAACTTTTAATGGTCAAAAAACCGACATATTTACCAAATCTATCCATTTTCAGATGACCTTAGGAAGCTTAGATTAAACGAAATCGCTCTAACTGTTAAAGGTTACAGTGAAATAACCTTCAAACATTCTAAAATTGTAATTTCCGAAGACGAATCGGAGAGCTGCCATAAAGTCAGATCAGGCGAGCAATCGACGGCAGTAATTTGGTAACCACATTGCATCCCAGCGTGCTTCTTAGACTCCGGAACAATTACAAGCGCATCGCAAAGAAAAAGTTAAGCGGCAGGTCAGGTTAAGATTTGAAGTAACGCCGGAGCAGGCGAGCAAACGACGCCAGTAATTTACACCTAACATTCTAGAGAGCTGTTAAGACAGAAGCTTGGAGATAGGCCAAAAGCCAGCTCTAGTATTATCTAAGGAATGTTTTTAAAGGCAACCAAAACAGATGTTCTGTTCCCTTCATAGAACTGTCATTTGATATTAGGGGCAATTTTGATAAACAAATTTTTTCGACATATTAAGATTTTTCGATCTTATGCATGTATTTCTACACTCCTATCTAAGAAAGTCCTATCTGAAAGTCAAGACTAAAGTTTTTTCAAGGAACTTGCAGTTTGAGTTGAGCGATGGGCACACAGTGTCCCTTTGAGCTGTACCAAAGTCTTTTTCCATTATCAATAATGCAAATAATTCTAGGATATGTCTCAAAGGCAGCTTAAATCACTTGGGAATTGCAATTCATGATGCAAAAACTCTTATAAATAGGCAATAATATCACATTTTCAACACTCACCTTCAAGAGATCACGAAAATAGGGACTGCAGGCGGATAGCACCACACGATGTGCCTTAATGCTGCGACCCTCACAGGCCAATGTCACATCGACAAAGTCCTCATCATCCCGCAGATTTTCGAATGCTGAAGTGATGCTGCTCTGGTAGTTGTTCCAGCGTAAACAGAAATGCTGTGTATCGTCCATTTTGCTATATGTGGGATCTGCTGCTGAAGATGATGATGAAGTGGTGGTGGTGGTGGTGATGGGTGGAGAGGAGGATGGGTTTATTGCTGATGTTGTTGTTGTTGTTGTTGTTGACTGCCTAGCGTTGTTCTCGTCGTGGTTAGTGCTGCTGCTGTTGTTGTTGTTGTGATCGTCCTCAACCGTAGTAACAACGCTGGCCTTTTTTGTGGTCACCTTCTTGCGTATTTTGAAGGCTTTTACTTAACACGCGTGCAGAGAGAGGAGAGTTCTTTTGCGTGGAGGGGCTAATAATAGTTATTTGTTGTATTATTAGTTAACTGCAAGTGAAGAAAAGAAATTAAAAACATTGCGATTAGCAAGCGAATGGAAAAAGAACTGAAGCAGCAGTTCGGCTGCCTCTTCTTCTGCTGATTGGGCAAATGTTTCGAAAATTGTTAACAAATGCATTTTAGAATGTCAACCACGGCGACGACGTAGACCAAATTTCTATGTCACCGCAAAAAAAAAATTATTATTATTATACAAAACGAAAGCAAAAGCTGAAAACAAACCAAAGAAAACAGCAAACGCATTAAATTGAAGAACTAAAACACTTGTAGTGCAAAAATTGTGTGTGTTTGAGGCGGTAGAGAGGGGAGCGGCACTAGAAATATGCCAAGTAAACATAAAGAGTTCAAGAAGCCAAGAGGCGGCCATAAGGCATCAAACCCAGATTCTCCTTTCTTAGAAAACGATGACAAAAATGTTGATTTAGGATCAGTTAGAACAATGATTTGGATCAAAAGTATTCTATTAAAACCTTTTCAAGGAAAATTCTACAAAAATGTTGACGAAAGATTTGGGCTTTTCTAATATTTGAATACACTGTCTTAAGGTCTATGAAAGTTTTCGAAGAAAACCCCACAAAAATTTTAGGTTAAATCAGATTTGAGTGATTTTTGAAGAGCTATTTGAGGAACTTTCAACTATTACCACTGTTTTACGCGAGACTGTTTTCGAAGTAAACGTCACAATAAAGTTGATTTAGCCACATTTTGGCAAAAGTTTTCAAATTTAAAATACCAAAATACTTCGTTTTAGGCCCTACAAATGTACAGCTGGATCGTTTTGTTTAGAAAACTCTACAAAAATGTGTCGTTTAGACAGTATTGAGGAAGTTTTAGAATGTCTTTTTATAAAATTCAGCAATTATAGGACCTGTTAAACCAGGTTTCAGTGTTTTTTGGACCAAAATTATGATTTTTAAAAAATACTGGTTTTTCAATAGATCACCTTTGGGATGTTTTCTTACAAAATTTTACAAAAATTAAGCCACTTAAATCAGATTTGAGGGATTTTTGACGGTTTCAAAACATTCGTTTTAAAAAAAATTTTCCTCTAGGGCATTTTTTAAAACATTTTTGGCTTAAAATTGAGATTTACTGCATGTAAAAGCTTTTAAATCAATAACTGTCCACGAATTTTTAGCTTAAGACTATTTTTAAATGTTAAGTTTTACATTTTGGAGGTAAACTCTACAAAAATGTTCCAGATTTGAGGGATTTTTTAGTATCAATTCGTTTTTCAAAATACTGGTTTTTCAAAAATTCAATTCTAAGACATTTTCTTAGACAACTATGCAAAATTTAAAACAGTTAAACCAGATTTAAGGTACATTTGACTATATATTGAATATTCTAGGGAATAAACTTTATTTTACAGCGTATAAAAGTTTTTAGTTCAATAACAGTCGACGAATTTTTAGATTCAAATTATTTTCCAAAGTTAAATTTGACATTTTGGAGGTAATCTCTACAAAAATGATCAATATTTGAAGGATGTATGACAAAACACATGTTTTTCAAAATACTGGCTTTTCATAAATTTTCTTCTAGAACGTTTTCTAAGATAACTCATCAACAATTAAACCAGTTAAACCAGATTTGAGATGTTTTTGACTAAATATTGGATATTCAAAATATTTGTTCTAAAAAACTTTACCACTAGGGCGTTTTTCAAAACATTTTTCAAATGAATCTATTATTGTCCTTCAATTGTTAGTTTAAATTTATTTGAAAACCTCAAATTTGACGTGTTGTAAGCAAACTTTGTTTTTTAATATATTGAGTCTCCAATAATTCACATTATTGCTATTTATTGGTATATTCTTTGCGTTAAAAGTACAAAAATACTTATCAAGGATAAGTATTCTTCGAAAACTCTTTACAAATGTTAAAGTACACCAGTTTTGAGTGAATTTTGACGAGCGATTTGTCATTCAAAATGTTATGAATAATAAAATTCGCTTTTTTATTATTTAAAAGCATATTTTTTTGCTCTAAACGTACAAAAATACTTATAACAAAAGAACATTTATGACACATTCTCCAAAAACCCTTTAAAAAAGTTGTAGTAAGTCCGTTTTGAGTAGTTTTTGACGAAAGAATTGCTTTTCCAAATAGTAGTTTTACAAAAACTTCCCTTCTAGAGCGATTTTCAAAAACATTATTGATATAATCTTGGGGTATATAGTGGAGAAAACCTTTAAAAACTATAATTGTTTGGGAAATTTCACATTTAATTAGTTTTCAAAACGTCTTAATTGATGTTTAGGAAGTATTTCAATATCTAAGAACTTATCCAGTTTCAAACATTGTTTTGTATATCAACAAAAGCACATTTAGGACGTATTTTCCAAAAACTTTATAAAAATGTTGAATTAAAGCAATTTTGAGAGATTTTGGACGAAAGATTTGTTATTCAAAATACTGGTTTTTAAGAAACTTCATATCTAGGGCGATTTTTAACAAATTTATTGATATTATCTTGGGGTATACGGTACAGAAAACCTTTTAAAAGTATACATATACAGGAAGTTTGACATAAGATTTTGTTTTTCAAAATACTGTTAAAATTATTTTTATATCTTGGCGCTAGAAGTGGAAAAATGCGTACAACAAAAGCACATTTAGAAAGTTTTCTGCAAAAATTTTGGTACAAATGTTAAAGTAAACCAGTTTTGCGTGATTTTGGGAAGAAAATCTTCACATCTAGGGTGATTCTCAAACAAATTTAGAAAAAATCTTCAGGTTTACAGTATAGCAAACCTTTTAAGATCATAATTGTCCAGGAAATTTGACAAAAGATGGATTTTTCAAAATACTGTTTTCTAATAATACACATTATTTTGATTCCTCAGCTAGCTAGAAGTACAAAAACGCTTATAGCAAAAGAATATTTAGGAAATTTACTCCGAAAACTCTGTACAAGTGTTGAAACAAACCAGTTTTGAGTGATTTTTGACGAAAATCTTCATATCTAAGCAGATTTTCATAAAAAATATTGAAAGTAACTTAAGGTTTACAGTGAATTAAAGCTTTTTAGTCAATAATTTTATGGGAAATTTTTGCTAAAATTGGTTTTTCTGCGTAATAATTGAAATTTTGGAGGTATTTCAATATCTAAGAACAAGATAGTGTATTTTAAAAGAAGTTTTCAAAAGAAAAGACTGTATTAAAATAATACTTTTCAGTGAAATAAAACCTAAATAAACTAAATACCCTATAATATAAGAGCTAAGTAAAAAATTTTAATCAATTGAACCCAGAATTCCAACTTTACTCAACAATTATCTTTGATATTCCAGCGGAAATGCAAAATATTAAACTAAAAAGCAGTTTTAGAGTGAAATTATTATCAGCCTTGTTCTGAATTCCGCTTCCGAAAAAGTTTTGTGACTTAGACACCAAATTTAGACCTAAAACCGGTTTTAAATCACCAAATTTTTGTGGAAGTGGAATTGAGAACAAACCTGTATGTAAAATTTAAAAGATATTCATTAAATAAACAATCAAATTTCTTCAAAAATCCATATTAAATATGTTAAATCTCATTTAGAAGGTACTAAAAATGATATTCCATTAATCTCCCGAGAATATTAAACTCGAATAATAATCAGAATAATGTTAAATTTCAATTTGCAATGAAACTTGGCAAAAAAAAACTACAACTTTATTACTCCCAGACTTAATGGCGCACAGTAAAAGCCACACATTGAAACACTTGTGTAGGTATTAGTAAATTTCGTAGGCTTGAACACAAATTCCAGAGATGCAGAGCGAATGCAACACCATGTGTGTGTGTATATGTATGCAAGTTCAATGAAGCTGTAATCACAAGATAGAGATAGAGAGCGAGAGCGACGAGGACTTTTGAGCCGGGATTGGTTCACTTTGATTCTACACACACACACACACACTCATACACGCACCGCATACAGTTCTTTTTGTATAATTCTTAGTAGTTTCACTCTCTCGCACGCTCTCTTGCATAGGCGATAAGCAAGGTAAAGCTTTCATTTCAAATTGTTTGCTTTCTCATTGAAAGTGAAAACTATTAGATAAGCTTGCAGTTTCTAAAAATAGCCACCGCTCTCACCTTTCTTAGCGAGGAGTTCTGTTCACTTTGTTGTAGTTGTAGTTTTGTATTTTGTTGTATATTTTGCATTTTGCAATTGAGATCAGAAAAAAAACACCGAAAAAAATAGTTATGTATGTATAATATGTACTCTTCACTTCACTAAACACTAAAAAAACCGAGCGAGCGACCGACCGAACTAAAAACTAACTAATTAAATCATTAAAGAAATGCAAGAAGCAGGAGCACATTTAGCGCAGGACAGGAGAATCCCCCGCTCTTCTGTTCTGGATTGTATTATGGCGTTTGATGATTGCAAGCGTAGAAACTCAACTGAATTCAATGCCAAAGAAGAAGAGAGTGCTCGACTGACTCTGCTTGGGGGCAGCGACGTCGACGGCGGCGCAAAGGCAAAAAAAAAAAAAAGAATAATAAAAAAGCGCATTAGGCAGCAGCAAACATTCTGACACACACACCAAATTTTTTTTGGCAAACTTTATGCGTGTGTGTAAAACAGAGAGAGAGTGACCGTTTGAACGAGAGAGAGAGAGAGAGGTAGGCAGGGAAGAGAGAGAGCTTGATGATGACTGCAGGATCGGCCGGCAGGTAAAAGGGTAAGGTAAGGCTAAGGCAGACAGAGGGACCAGAACTTGAACTTGCCTTTACCTTTGCTGCTATTAGCAAGTAGAATTCCCAGACGCACACACACACACACACACTCATGCATGCAGCCGCGTCGCCGCTTGATCTCACACGCTCGCGTCATTGCCATTGCCTGCCTCTCCTCTCTCCTATCTAACACACAAAATTAAGAAAAGGCGGCTCTCACCAAAATTTTGATACTAGAATGCGAATTTTGCAAGCTTCGACGTTGCTGCGCAGCCGCTGCCACTGCTCTGCTCTGCTGCTGCCGCCTAATAACTAAATCATAATGACAGAATGAGGCAAAAATTAGCAACAAAAAAAAAAAAACATAAAAAATACTGCAGCCGGCGGCGCCACTTTCATACGCTGACATCCACAATAATTTTTGGACACCTGGAAAAGGTGGAGACCTCTCGCATTACGCCCCAAAACCAACTCAAATGGTGGGAAACTCTCCGATTTCTAATGGGCCCCCAAAGCGTGTGAGCAATTTAAGTAACAAAATATACAAAAAAAAAAAAATGATAAATTTTTGGTTTCCTACAAGAAAGCTTCTAAGAATTTGGGAATAAAATACAAAAGAAAATAGCTAAAAGTTGGTAGATTTTGTTTAAACTTTTCCTATAGCTCAAATGACTTCCCTACTTTCTCATTTCATTGCTAATTCTCAAAATTATCCTCATTGCTTTACCATTTTGTAAAGTAAAGCTAAGATATGAGTAAGTTTTCAAAGTTTTGTACAGTTAGTACTCCAAATCTGCGTTTCGGCTTTCGCTTAAAACGGTTCCACTTCCATAGAAACCTCCATATTTCGAGTTGTAGTACTTTCGATTTCAATCTTTTGAAGTTTCAAGCTTGAAATATTCGAAAAAGTGTTAAAACTCACTAAATCTACTCTAAACCCATGTGTTCTACATTATTCTTATACAAATTTGTGTCGATTTAGTTCGTTTTGAATACGATTTGATTGAATTTTAGTTTGAAAACTATTTGGAAAACATATTTTCCAATTAATTCTTGAATTTTCGATCCGGAAACGACTTGAAAAACACATTTTTATACGATTTTTTTTAAGTTTTGATTCGAAAATGCCTTAGACAACACCTTGTCATAAGATTTTGTACTTATTTTGTGTCGAAAACAAATTGGAAAACACATTTCCATTTGATTTTTTTAAGGTTTTGGCTCGAAAACGACTTGGAAAACACATTTCCAAAAGATTTGGTTCAGTTTTTTTTGGGTCGAAAACATATTGAAAACACATTTTCATACGATTTCTTTGTATATATGGTTTAAAAACGATATGGAAAATGCATTTCCATAAGATTTGGGTCGAAAACGAATTTGAAAACTAATTTCAATATGGTTTCTTTTATTTTTGATTGGAAAATGATTTGGAAAATGCATTTCCCTACGACTTTTAGCTTGGAAACGACTTGGAAAACACGTTTTTATACGAAGTGATCATTTTGTGGGTCGGAAACAATCTGGAAAACACATTCACATACGATTTATTTAATTTATGGTACGAAATCGATTTGCAAACTCAATTTTCTTATGATTTGGTACATTTTTGTATTGAAAACAACTTGAAAACACACATTTTCTTACAAATTCTTTAAGTTTTGATTCGAAAACAAATTGTAAAACAAATTTCCATACGATTTTTTTTTCAAATTTTGATTCAAAAATGACTTGGAAAACCCATTTCCATACGATTTCTTTAAGTTTAGCTTCGAGAACGACTTGGAAAACCAATTTCCATAAGATTTGGTACATATTTTGTGTTGAAAACAAATTGGAAAACACATTTCCATACGAGTTTTTTAATTTTTGGTTCGAAAACGCCTTGGAAAACGCATTTCCATAGGATTTGGTTCATTTTTGTGTCGAAAAAGAGTTTCAAAACTAAATTTCATATGGGTTCTTTCATTTTTGGTTGGAAAATGATTTGGAAAATGCATTTCCCTACGACCACTGTAATTTTTTAGCTCGAAAACGACTTGGAAAACGACTTTTGTGGGTCGGAAACGATTTGGAAACACATTTCCCAACGAATTCTTTAATTTTTGATCCGAAAACTACTGGGAAAACACACTTCCATACGATTTGGCACATTTTTGTGTCGAAAACGAACTGGAAACCCCATTTCCATACGATTTCCTTAAGCTTTGGTTACGTTGTAGTCCGTTTGTGGATCGAAAACGACCTTGAAAACACATTTCAATACGTTTTCTTTTCATATTCGACTGAAAAACGATTTGGAGAATGCATTTCCATACGACTTCTTTAATTTTGGCTTCGAAGATGACTTGGAAAACACGTTTCCATATACAGTGGTCCGTTTGTGGGTCGAAAACGATTCGGAAAACACTTTTCTATCAGCGATGCAAGCCGATCGGACATAAGGATTAGTTCGGTTCAGTGGTTTACACAATTTTTTGAACCACCGGTTCGGTTTTTTACATGGTTTTTGAAGACAATTGAACCGCGGTTTTTTGTTCGGTTCAGTTTAAACTTGTAATATAGTTAATGAAATTCTCTTCGGAAATTAGTACCTGATTTAGACACGCATTCTAGCGATTTTGGAAGACCACGCTCACCGGGAAAATGACATCAAAGTGTTCGATGGGGTAAAAGTTTGACTTGACTTGAAGTGTCAGACCCCAAAATTTAGTTTTTTCCTTCTGATCGACTTGGAACTCGTTTTGTAAGCGAAGACTAGCATTTTACGACTTTGAAAAACCCGTTTATTCGGAGAAATGACTGTAAAATTTGTAGGGAAAAACTTTTTGATCATGCCATAGACTTGAAACCCGTTTAGTAAGCAAAATAAGCGAAACTTAGACATAAGTTTGATCGAATTTTGAAAAATTTGGCTCCTAAAGAAGCTAAATTTTCATATTTCAAGCCGAAAAGAGCGCAAAAATGCACTTAGGACACGATTTGTAAGCAAAGTATACAAAAATTAGACAAGTTTTTTCAAAATTTTTGGAAAACTCGCCTTAAAATGCAACAAAAAGTTGATATTTTGTTTCAAAAAGGTGTTTTCTGAGAGATCCAAGCAGGTGAACCTGTTTAAAATGGTAATTTAAGGCTTCAAAACTAACAGAACACCTTAAAACTTGTTAAAAACCAAAAGAAATCTACATAATCTAATTAAAAGTGTTCCCATTTCATTACGAATCAGTTTAAAACTGAAATCACATACCAAACTATGACTAAAACTCATTAAAAAAAATGACGCAATTCTCTTAAGAATTTCAAAAATCAAACTAAAAAACATATATATCTTAAATATTCTGATATAATAGAAATGTGGGTATAATCAAAGTCCCCCAGGAGAGTCCAAACATACTCAAACTGACAGGAACTGACTCACAGACCAAACAGATTAGAAAGGCGCGTTGCAGAAATGCTAGCAGGATTTCTATAAATAAATACATAAACTTTTTTAAAAACTTTCATTTCGCGCAAAACGAAATGTATAAATTATATATATACATACATATGTATATTTTTTTTTTTTGCATTTTGTTTTTGTTCTTATTGCAAAATAACAGATCTTCTCGCTTGCTGCCTCGCTTCGTAGTGTATACGAACCTTCAAGGCTAAATACTACATTTTTGTTGTATTATTAAATTTTGGTTTGGCGCATTCGGCGCTCTCGGCATGGCCGAATAGTTCTAGAAAAAGTTCGCATTCGCATACATTGCAGCGCGGCAGAGAGCGGCAGCGGCGACGGCGGCGTCTCTGTGTGTGTGTGTGTGTGAAAGCAATTATTTGGCTGACTGCGCTGCCAAGAATAACAACAACAACAACAACTAAATAAGAGATTAGATAGACAAGTAGTTTATTCAGTTGGAAACTAAAAAAAATGGACTTTTAAAAATAGATATGCCTGGGTGAGAGGGAGGAGGTGGAGAAGTAGGGATCTTGCAAATTGATTAGTAACTGCAAACTTGTTTAAGCTCTTTCACTGACAGTCTCTCTCTCTCTCTCTCTATGTGTCTTTGTGTGGGAGTGCAGAATTGTCAGACATTTTACAAAGCATTAAACAAGGTCAGTCCCAGTCCTCCCACGCCCCACACCACTTGTTGCTGGGGCTAGACAGACCTACTGGCGCCTCACACACACACACAGCAAAATGCCGGCCAAATGTAAAATCTAACACACCAGCGCAAGAGAGCGTAAGTGAGTGCACATATTGAAAGTGAAAGTTTTGTAAAAACTAGCAAGAGCCAGAGAGTGAGTGCAGCAGGCAAAGTCCATGTGTGTGTGTGTGTGTGCGCGTGGGCTAGACAAATGCTAGACTGTGAGGCAGCCGCCTAACTACATACATATGTGTGTCACTTGATTAGTAGTGCGTGCTAATTAAACCCCACGCACAAAACACACACACACAGCTAGAGAGAAAGAGAGAGGGAGCAACCACAAACAATTCAAAACAAAACCCAATTCTTGGCAAACTGAGTCCAAGTTCAAGGTCTTGCTCTTGCGTTCAATGTCTGTGCTGGCGGCGGCCTCTCTCTCTCTGCCTCAGTTTGCTAGTTGCGCATAATAGAGACGACGCCGGCAGCTTGTGTGTGGCGAGAGAGCAAGTGTGTTTGCGTTAGAAGAGAGCTGCTGCTCTCTCTCAGTGAGTGGCCCAGACACACAAATAAAAGAAACGACAACTGTCTGGGCTGTTTCTGGCTGATCTGTCCCTATTTCTGTCTTCTGTCCTGGTGTCTGGCTTTGGTTCTTCCCTGCCGCTGCTGCCCTGCTGTCTGGACTCCCCTCCCCTGTGGCCAGACCAACTTTTGTCTACGCCTCAACTTCTTCTTTTTTGCGAATTCATGAAATTGCTTTTATTTTTTTTTTTTGGTTTTGTTTTGTTTTGCTGACAAAGTTGATTTCTATTGTTGTTAGTGCGACTGCGCTGACGGCTTTGCCATACTCTCGCTTAGCTTTGTTTTTTTTTTTTTTTTGCTAATTTGACCTTCACCTTAACCTAGTCATCGTGTGTCGGACATTCGGTCGTTTACCTCTCAACAAAAATTTGCAAAAAGCTCTAACGACGCAGCAGCAGCAGCAGTAACACAGACAGCGAGGAGAGCGGCAGGCGGAGTGTGAGAGCGTATTAGACACTCATTGAGAGGGAGGTGCCCCCCCTTAAAAAAAAAGTGCTTCAGTCTGCATATGGTGCTGCCCCCCTGCTAGGGCCAGTGAGTGTGTCTGCACTTCCGGCCGGGCGGGCTGGTGGAGGAAGTAGGTAACTCGAGAGTCTCGGTGAGAGGAAGGAAAATGGAAACTTCAAGCGATTGCAGGCTATGAGACACTATGATTCACTTTTTGAAGGTGCTCATAGAAGTGTACTGCTTAGAAATGTAACAAAAGAGCAACAATTTTTTATGAGAGATATAATGGGCCGTGTATAGAGGGCCATTGTATGCCCTTCGTTGCATTATAAATTGTCGTTTCACGTATTTTCTATAGAAAACGAATGTTTAAAGCTTTATTTCCCATGTGTATCCACCATTTCTTAATGTTTGTTCACTTAACACAGCTTGTAAAACGTTTTTAAATGATTTTTCATATGCGAAACGCTTTAAAAGGGCCATTGAATGCCCATCGCTGCACCATAACTTGTCGTTTCTATGGGAAATGTATGTTTTATGTGCTATTTTCCATATGTTACCACCGTATCTTAATGTTTTTTCACTTAACATAGCTTGTAAATCGAATTTAAGTAAAAAACGTGCTCAATGAATTGAGATTCGTCAGAATAAAGAGCTACCCAAGCATAGACATAAGCTCTTAACATTTTTACAGGCTGTTGTACCTTCAGAACCCCTATAAAAGTGATGTAAGGAAACACCCTGCTTCAGGAATTGAGATTAGGCGAAATTAAAGGCCGAACCAAGAATACAAAATAGTTTTTGTCAATTTTACCAACTGCTTTATCTTTAATAGTACAGAAAATGTAATTTTTGGAAAGATTTTGAGAAAAATTCGGCATTAAAGAACTGAGATTCTGCAGCATTAAAAGCGATCCCAGAACACAAAAGCGTTTTTGTCATTTTTAGGTGGATGAATTGGCCAAATGAAGAAATATCGTTATGAAATTTTGAACTTAAGCTGCTAAGCTATTGCAAAATCTATACTTAAAATTTGATTAGTATCGGAAGATTATGTATGTATATAGTATAGACACCATATGGCTGTACGGCTGGGAAAAAGGATTTTGAAACCTTTTAGACAAATGCTAGACTGTGACGCTTCTATATTTTGTTGTTAAGATAGTAACATTAGATTATGAGGCCAATTTTTTAGTACGACTAAACAAGAATGAGGTATACTCGTATATTCAGATCAAGAAGCACCATTTTTGAATCAAGTGCTGAACATACTCCTAGCCAGCAGAGTATGCTCATTCCAAGACCAAGAACTACTGCATGGCCTTAATTTCAAAAGCGTTTTTTGACCAAGAATGGCATTTTTCAGTCCAAATTTCTTGATTCAAGAGTTTTTTTTTACTAGATCCAAGTACGAAAAGTTCTCAAATCAAGATGTACCATTCTTGAATCAAGAGCTAAACTAACTCTAAGCCGAGATGGCTCATTCTTGAACCAAGAACTGCATAACTGCAATTTCAAGAGCGTCTTTTGACCTAGAATACCTTTTTTTAATACAAATTTCTTGATTCAAGAGTTTTTACACCTAATCCAAGTACGAAAAGTTCTTAAATCAAGAACAACTGTCCGAAATTTATCCGAAAGGGATTGAAAACATGGTAATCCTGTATATTTTTCAGTCGAGCCAAAAAAGAGATTGATTTGTACCAAGAATCCTAAATTCAATCCCAAAAAACAGGATCACTTAAAGCCGTTCCGGGACTTCCTTGTTTTGAATACCGTTTCGGATTGATTTAAGATTTTTTTTTCTGTGTAGTTTTCCCAACTACTAGAGTCGGGCAAAAGTATGTGACAGGCAAAAGGAAGCATATCCGACCCCATAAAGTATATATCTTCTTGATCAGCATCAACCGTTGAGTCCGTCTGTCAGTATGAACGTCTAGATCACCGAGACAAGAAGAGCTAGAGCACCCAAATTTGAAATGTAGACTAGTATTGTCGCAGATCAAGTTTTTGCAACGGCCCCATAATAAATATTGTCAAACATCTCCAACAAATTCTAACATATCGGGCTCGTTTTTTGCACAACTTTGTATGTGCCCAATATTTATAGTCTCGTAAATTTTCATAAAGATCGGATAATGAATGGCAAAGATATAAAGGTTATATAAAACGTTGCATACTTTTCAGAGCAGTGCCCTGTTGGTAATGTGCTTACATTGATGTTAATGCTCTGTTAATTAACATAAAGGAAGGCTATTAAACATTAATTCTCCTGAGTATATCGAAGATGGGCTGGGGCGACTTTAACTTACGCTCTCGTTTATTTACCCTTTCGATTTGCGTTCAACGTGCAAGCCGAACAAATGTTGCTGCATTTGCAGAATAAAATTTTCGACGCACGTTGTGGAGTGGAGAGATTTGCATTTATGTTCCAAAAAAATGTATATCTGACTGAAAAAAAACAGTACTAATGGGTTTGCTCAAAAATACCCATACGCCCCGTAATCTACATCGAAATTTCTACAATGAGATCTGTACTACATGGGTCAAGTTGTCAAATTTTTAAAGTCTTGCAAAGGGTCAACAGTGTTGAGTTGCCGACATTCGTGTTAAGAACGAAAATACAAGGTCCCGGGTTGAATTCTCAAGCAAGGAACGTAAAGTTAAATTTTTTTTTAAATTTTGTTTAATTCTATTTACCAAGTAAAAAATAGACCTAAAACATGCCCAAGCCAATCAAAAAGTTTGCATGACAGCCATGGACCATTATGAAACAAGTTTCTAATTAAAGTCTTTAGAATAAGATTATTAATCCAATCTCAGTTTTCAAGATATAACGACAAATATGATTTTAGCTTATCGCGTTTTGAATTATGTGGCCAAAATACACTCAACAATTTGTCTGCTTACCACTTAATGTGGTACACAATACATCAACGCTTCGTACAAAAAAATGTTCGTAACATCGCCAAGGACCGTGAAAGTAAAGTTATAGCCACATAAGAATAAGTTTTTCACTTAATTTTGTGACAATATTTTCTCCCATTTAGAAAAACTCATCCATATGTGGGCACGGCCTTGCTCTTTCTGCTCCCATTGCTCCCGGGACATTAAAAATTGCCTCGTCACGCACACAAGACAGACAGTTTCGAAGCGAAAACAGGCGTGTGCGCGGCTGCAAAAACAAATATATGGAGTGGCTGGCTGGTGAATTCGAGCATCGATTTGTTGGACTGCTCGCAAAATAAAATATTATGCCCACCCCTGCTTTAATCAAAAAATTTTTAAGTTCTTAGCAGACAGCGTTAATACGTTACAGTATAATTTGATTTAAATTACAAGGGTTTGCCCGGCAAGAACTCAAAGATGTAAAAATGTGGAATTTAAGCCGCTTGCAGATCGAAAAATCAATAGTACTACCAGCTCTTCATTTTATCATAAAAACTATGAAAGAAAAACTTGACAAAAATGGAACCTAGGTACAGCAAAAATTATTGAGGGCATAATTGTTAGTCCAGAGCATAGAACGCCATGGTAGACGTAACTCAAAACTTGCTTAGCGATCACAAATCACCGGACTTTGCATCAGTGCATCACATAACTCAAAATGTCGCCAGATATATTTGTCGCTATATCTTGATAACTGAAAGTGATGGGATAAAACTGTGAAAGCTGTGAAAATGTGGATGGCACTCGTGGAGGTGTGAAATCAACGCCAACTACAAAACTAAATAAAGTTGAAAGGCAACACTGCGTATGATTAATAACAAAAACTTTGAAGTCTCGTCGCGTCCCCTAAATTATAACTTTTTGATCCTTTTTCTTTTTTCTCGTTAAATTTACACCATAATCTAGCGAATCAAGGGGTGCCAGTATGACCTTAAATTTTCCTTACAAAAAAAGTGCGCATTATGCTGGAGTGTGCATCTTGTAAGTTCCGCAAGATCCCGCTTCAACTTTAATTTTTTTTAATGTTTAGATAATTTTTTAAGTAAAACGTTCAATATCAGCTGCGAATTCTTGCCTATTTACTATTTAATTAAATTTTTATGCATAATGAAGGAAGGCATACAAGGAAAATATACAAAACCATCAATTTTTGCAAGTTTAACAACACTTGTAGTCAAATTTGCGATGAAAATAAGTGCACAGAAGAGCAATTGAAAACGACAAAAAAGAAATTTGAGATTTAGTAATAGGACTATAGAAATATAAGAGAGCATCATGTCTAGTTGGAAAAGGTAATGCTTTTGACTGAAATGTTATACGGTATATACGGGTATTTCGTACTTGGATCTAGTTATAAAGCTCTGGAATCAAGAAATTTGGCTTACAATCTCTCATTCTGGGTCAAAAGATGCAGTTCTTGGTTCAAACATGAGCAATCTGGGGTTTTGAGTCGGTTCAGCTTTTGATTCAAGAATTGTTCTTCTTGATTTGACAACTTTTTCGAACTTGTATCTAGGCTTAAAACTCTTGAATCAAGAAATACGGATTAAAACATGCATTCTTGTATCAAGAAATTCGCTTCTAACATCAAACTTCATTGATCCAAGTATGAAACTCTCTCTATTTTTTCTCTGAGTGCATAGTTTGGTCTACAAACAATCACAGCTTTCCACATTTGTATGTAAATTTGATGTTTGACTCGCTCACAAAAGCTCAACTAGTTGTAGTTTCTCTATAGGCGCACGCTCTCACAACTAGTTTCTATTTGAGTTGTTTTTTGACTTTGTCTCTTTTCTAGCGCTAAACTAGCCACAGCCGTTGTAAGTTTCCGAGCAACAGGCTGTGTGTGTGTGTGTGTGTGTGTGTCTCTTGAGTGAAAATAGTTTTCGTGCCTAGATCGGCAATGGAATGAGCAGTTTTCCACATTTAGTTGAGAAATTGAAGCGTTGGGCTTTGGTTGGCAGCCACGGGGAAACGGATCAAGTGCGTCCTGGTTGTTTTTTTTTTTTTTTGCAATCAAAGAAGAATAAGAAAAGGAAGGGGAAGTGCAAAAGAAATGTGATGAACGCGTGGCAATCGTATTTAAAGGGGCGGTGAACCCAACCCCTCCCCACCCTACGCGACGAAAAGTGTGATAACTGGCCTGGATGCAATCAGTTATTGGCCTCTCTCTAAGTGTGTGTGTGTGTGTGTGTGTGTGAGTGTGTGAATTAACATCTATACAAAGTGCATTCACCTGGCCAAACCAAAATGTAAGTGTATACGTCTAGCTTAAGTATAGAAAATGAAGGAAATCTTTCAATTTTGCTGGCCTAAGCTTTATTTTTGTATTTTTTAACAAAAATTTAAATTTAAATTCAGCTGCGCAGCTGCTTGCTCTCTCACATTCCCCTGCGTGTGTGTGTGTGTGTGTGTGTGCAATTACATGTGTCTGCTCATTAATTTTATAGACCATTTTTGTTCAATTGACACACACACACACACACACACTTGCGCCCACTATATGTGCTGTGTGCACTCTTCAATTTAAGCTTTGTGCGTCGTCGTTGCATACACACAGGCTTGCTCTCTCTCTCTCTCTGTCACTCTCTTGCGTTGGCTCTCTCACGCTTTGCTGCTGCTGCTGTTGTTGCTTTGCCGAGGTTAAGAAACTTTTTGGGTTTAATAACACTGCACAAGGTTATTAGATAAAAAAATGTGTTCAGCAAATACACACACACAGCCACACACATGCGCTTACTTATATTTTTTTTTTTGCCTGACGATCGGAGCGTATGTGCAATATGGAGGTGCTTATTTTTAGGCTCTACTTGCTGCTGCTGCTGCTGCTGCGACTGCTCAAATGCCGTTGATCTTTTGGGCAAGTCAATGCATTGTTGAGTATGGGAAAGCTTTTTACATGCGCGCCACATGTTCAATTTGCTCACAGTTACCGTTATTAGGCCGCTCATATTACTCATAGTCAAAAAAAAAACACACAGTTTTTCTTGTTGTTGTTTGTTTTTTGTGCTCTCCCTCCTCAATGTCAGCGTGGATGATGTAAACTGAGAACTTACCACTTACAAAAAAAAAAACAGCAATAACAACAACCACAAGAGAGACCGAGCACAGCTAGCAGACTAATGCACAGTGGTAGAAAAGTAATTGGTAATTGAAGCAGGAATTCAACTATTTAAGTCTAAGATACAATTTATTTAGAGTTTTCTACAAGAATTTTCCACCTACCTAAAAGAACGAGCCTTAATTATGAATCCCTGTACTCAGCACGTGCTTTTTTTGAATTGTAAACTCACTTATCTGCATTCATGATATTCTGTTCTACATTTACATTTACATTTCTGCAGTTCTGAAGTCTTTAAAATGTCAGTGCACTCTGATAAAGGTAGCCTATATAATTTAAGTACAAATGCTCTCAACAAATATGACTAAAATCGCTTTCAGTTTTGTTTTTAGAGTGCTTAGAGCCTTAATTACTCGTGCTTTTTGAGAGAGAAGCACTTAAATGCAAGTAAATCGATTGCTGTCTTTAGTGCTCTCAACAAATATGACTAAAATCGCTTTCAGTTTTGTTTTTAGAGTGCTTAGAGCCTTAATTACTCGTGCTTTTTGAGAGAGAAGCACTTAAATGCAAGAAAATCGATTGCACCAACACATTTTATAGGCAAAGAGTGGGCTTCTAGCAACGGGGAGCCCTAATTACTTGTGCTCTTTGAGAGAGAAGCACAGAAAAGCAAATATATCGATAAATATAGCACATTTTTTGTTCTCTCTATATGGCCAGGTTAGTTGTAAGCTTGTCCGAAAGCCACCCATTGGCTACCCACTCTCGAACTCTCGCTCGCAACTCAGAGTCAAGAGCTACAAGCCGTTTGTAGCTTTCCGAGCTTTAACTCTCAACTTAGAGCCAGGAGCTAAGTATCAACAGCAGGAAGGCCGAAGTCACAAGCAAGTTAAGTCGTCAGAATCCTCTCTTGCTCACCAACACAAGCACACAAAGTAAAAGAGTATAGGACAGAGTTGCCTAGAGCCAACTTACGGCCGCGTAGACACCAATACAAATGAAGAACATATTTCAAAAACAACAAAAAATCACTTGAAATAGAAGGGAAGAGATTTACCTTAGTAATTAACGATAGTTTCGCGAATAAGATACAATCTGATATTGTTTTTACGATTCTGTGAATCACGATCTACGCCTACAAATATACACTGCTCGCCACTGCTACACTGTATCTCTCTTTAAAACTGCTCGTAATTCGAAAACGAAATGGTAGAATAACGGTATTTTTCATATTATCTTTGTGCAAAGCATTCTTCGCTCTTTCTGGTATATTCAAAGTTTTGGTGAATAGAACCGTTATAAAGTTGTTTGCACTTTATGGAAAAATTAATGGAATTTTTGCGCCACTTGAATAGAACATGCATTTTATTTGGTCGGTATTGTTGACACGTGCACACAAATTTTGGTTTACTTAAACTTTTTGCTTTAATTGAAGTGTATATAAAATTTAAAAAAAATTAAAAGGGGCGTGGCACTTCATTATCTGAGTCGGAGAAAGGAAAAATCCAAGCTTACAAGGATTCTGGCCTTTCTATTGCCGAAATAGCAAAAAAAGTCGACAGGAGCCGTCACGCCATAACCAATTTTTTAAATAATCAGGCTAATTATGGTAAAAACATGAAGGGCCGCACCCACAGTGTGCTTACCATCGCGGACAAGCGACTTATATTAAGAGAAGCTTCCAATTCGCACGACTCTTTGGGCCAAAATAAGGGAAAAATGCAACGTTAAAGCAAGTTTGACAACCATGAGTCGTGCTATTAATAATGCTACACACCTGAAGAGACTAAAAATCAAGAAGAAGCCACCTCTTAACCCGGCTCGGAAGTTACAACGCCTTGATTTCGCGCGCGCTCCCTGGACTTCGGAGTGGCAACGTGTTGTCTTTTCGGACGAAAAAAGTTTAATTTGGAGGGCCCCGATGGCTACAGCTACTATTTTCATGATCTTCGAAAAGAACCACACCATCTTGATAAGTTGCACAGCAGTGCTGGAGGTATTATGGTATGGGGGGCCATTTCCCTGTTGGCACCCGTGATTAAATTTATTCCAACCACCATGAATGCGTTGTGTTATAATGGTATATTGAAAGAGGCCTTTCCACACATCCAAACTCTTTTTGCAAATCTAAAATGGATTTATCAACATGATAATGCCCTTATACATACGGCCCGGATTGTTAAATCGTATATAGCGAGCCAAAACGTGGAGTTATTTAACTGGCCACCCTATTTACCGGACTTGAATATCATTGAGAATGTATGGGGATGGCTAACACGTGAAGTATATGGATCAGGTCAGCAATATTCGAGCGTTCCAGACCTAATTGCAGCTATCAAATTAGCATGGGGCTCGATATCGTTGAATTATTTGGGAAAATTGTATGCATCCCTTCCAGACCGAATGTGTGAGGTTTTGGAGTAAAAAGGAGGCTCAACAAACTATTAAAAACTTTTTTTGGTTTAAAAACATGTTAGTAATTTCTTATTTAAGTAATATTGTTATTTTAAAAGGATTCAAATATTCTTAAATGGTTTTTAGATAAAGTGTCCTATTCAAGTGGTGCAAAATGAAGACTCCAAAATTTGTTACTTATTGGTTAACAATGTTTTTTGTATACTTACAACTTTTGAATAATTTTGTTAATTTTCGTCTAATTACTACATTTAAATAAACTTTATAAGAAAACAAAAATTATTTTCCTAGATGGCTTGGTTTTAGCAGCAATTAACTATAGAAAATCGACTTTAGAGGGTCCTATTGGCGAGCAGTGTATCTGTTCAACCCAACTCATTCTTACTCAGTAAGTTTTTGTTTCACAACTTCACTTCGAAATTGCTCAAGTTACCTTTGGAGTCTTCCATTTAAATCGTTTAGATCGTAGAACTTGTGCAGGTGTGATTAATTTAATCTCATTCTGCGTACCCAACAGAGTTTCAAGATCCTTCCTGTAAGTCGCATATTCAACTACATGAATAGCATTCTCTCAACGGAGTATTCTTTGTGTCTTATTAAAGAATCTATGTCTAATGCGATAGCTTCGATCTCACGTTTATAATATTAATGCAATTTACTAAGGCTTGTGCTATGCGTGAGCTTCTATACGCGCGGTTAAGCTATGCGTTGCGCGCATAGGTCGTAGGCATACATACTTGGCTTAGGCATCAAAGTGTTTCTTGCACTTCTTTTTTGTGCTATTAATGTAATGGAGCTGGCTCCCGTTGTTTACACTAAGTTTTAAAACATTGGACTAACCAGCTGGAACTAGCGATACGTTTACGGTTCGGCTGCGCTTAGAATGGTTTTGCAGGCCTAATTTTTGCTCTAAACCTAATCGATTGGCTTACCATTAGATGTCGATGCTACTTTATCAGCAGGGATGGCATCCACGGAGTTTATAAAAAGCTTTTAAGTTTGATTGAAATTCAATCACAGCAAATGAAGCATGGAGCATTGGAGGCTGATGACAAACAAATCGATGCAATGATAAATGAAACACGAAACAACGCAAAATACTTTAACAAATCAATAAGCTCGCCTGTTTTCCTTGCTTATGCTGACATTTTGCAAGAATTTTAATCTAACTTTATCTAATAGAATTGCTGTAGACAAGCTTCAACCAAATTCTTGATTCGCTTCTATACAGTTCTAGACTTAAACTTTTAAGGCAGCGGTGGGCAAGCCTTTGCTCTCATTGCTCCGTAACTGGCGTCACTCAAAAGTATAAGAAATTGCCTTGCTTAGAGACGCCGTTCATGCACAAGCAGACTTCTCTACTCTCTTTCTAACTGTCCTAGTGTCATTGCCTCGCTTCGAAGAGAGTTGTATTGGCGCAAGGCGCCAGCTGGGCGCACACGCAGACGGCGCACCAGGTGCACTTTGCGCAATCGAGACTTGTTGAACTTGCATCATATTAGACCCCTTGTTCAACCCTTTGAAGCCCTTTTTATATTTTCCGACTCGATGGCACCTCTCGATCGTTGGTGGGATGTTACTTTGTCTAGTGTTAGCCTCGTCTTGGTGTCTGCCTGCTCTTAAGCAACGTTTTTGAGCAATATCATTTAAATTTACTAATTTGTTGCCTTGGGCGCACAACTAAATTGGCGAATTCAGCGAATTAGTACTAAAACTGAAGCCATACAACTAAATTCCTAGAAAAACTCTTCAAATAGTAAAGATCTCTAGATCAAAAAGCTTTAAGAACATCAAACAGAATAAAGGAAGGGGCCTTAAGGGCTTAAACAGCCACTGCGTGCCGATCATAAGCTCTAAAACGAACAATTTTCATAAGTATCAGCTTAGATTTGGCCTTAACAGTTCAACAACAGTAATGTTAACTTAACATAATGTTACACAAACTTCAGCTTAAGCGCTGGCTCTCTTGTTCAACCGTTATAAAAGATCTCTCTAGGTAATTATGAAGCCATTTGTATAATAATCTCCCACTAACAGTTCAACAACAGTAATGTTAACTTACGCTCTGGCTCTCTTTATCCACCGTTATAAAAGATCTCTCTCTAGGTAATTATGAAGCCATTTGTGTAATGATCTCCCACTGTGCCCGCCAGCAAACAACGGAAACTCAAGAAGAAGCCCCAACACTTTACTATGTAGACACATACAAACATACATACATACGTACGTACGTATGTATACACATGCACATGACACTCATGACCAACTGACTGACTGACTGAGCAAAGCTAAAATGCAACTTCGTTGCCTTTGCCTGGGTCTGGGACTGGGTCCGGGGCAGAAAATAGAAACGTCGCGAATGTTGCTGGATGGCAGCAGCAGCAGCAGCAGCAGCGGCGGCAAGTTGGCGAGTTTATCTGGCGGAGGCCTAGCCCTGCTTTGTCTATCTGTTGGCCTTCGAGTAACCGTTTCCGAGAAGGCATGAGAATGGCCTTGAATATGGCATAGAGGAGAGTTGGATGGAGTTTGTGGGAGAACTGAGTCATCGTCTGGCCGCTCAATTGAATTGATTGGCAGTCAAGGCTAACGGAAGTAGGGCCACTTCTAATTACTCCACCATCGCACACACACACACACACAGCCAGCCAGAGAGAGTCAGTCAGTTGATTAACTGTAAAATCAAGGGGGAGAGAGAAGCCCTAGCAATGCAACTGCAACAACCAGGCAACCTTGAATGTCGACCAGACGCACACACACACACACAGAGTCAAAAGAGTGCCATTGAGGGAGCGAGAGAGGAGTCGTCTAGTCAGGCTACTTTTTTTTTCTTTCTTTTCTAGCATCCACGTTGTGGTATGTACGTGTGTGTGTGTGTCTGCTTTGGCTCTGTGTGTCTCTAGTTTCATGATTCTGTGCTTTTTTTTTTCTCTCCTTTTTTTCGCTAGGCACGCTTCGTTGGCTGCCTGCAATTTTCATTCAGTTTTTCTCTCGTCGTCGTCGTCTGCAGGAAGGAATGCAGAAAAATGTGTTAGTGGAGTAGTTGCCATTACGTCACCTTGTCTACTACATGTGTGTCTGTGTGTGAGTCTATGTGTGTGTGTGTGTGTGAATGTCGGATACCGGTCTGGGTCTCGCTTGGCCCTAACCATGAGTAGTTTTTTTTTTTTTTTAGCAGGGAGGCTGCTGCTGCTTTATGGCGCCCCAAGGTTTTTATGCGGTTGAGTGCGTGTGTCTGTCTGTCTGAGGGAAAACGAAAGTTGTGGCAGAAGCTAGGAGGTGCCACCAGCTAGATTTGATTTTTTTTTTTGTTTAGAGAATGAATATCGCTTCTTTGGTGAACCAGTTTTGGGCCAAGCACAAGTGATATTGGTAGATTTTACTTTTAATCAGCATGCTTTAGACTTGGAACAAGACGATTTAAGTAGAAAAGATAGAAAGAAGTTAAAAAAAAAGACTTTCCACACTTTTACCACAACATCCGGGGAACTCAATGGCCCTTTAGGCCCTTAAAACCCGTCCCAATTTCATTTTCAAAACGCTAGTAAGCTAGAAAAGACTTTCCACACAACATCAAGGGCACTCAATGGCCCTTTAAGCCCTTGAAACCCGTCCCTATTTCACTTTCAAAACGCTAGCTAGCTTTTTAATGAAAAACTTGAGCAGTAGAAACATTAATTGAGTAGAATTATGTATCACTTTAGAAGAAAAATGGAAAACTTACCCAAATTACCCATGTAAAACTGTTAGAAGACCATTAAACAAAGTTTAATACCCTTGCAAGTGCTCGTTTTGATATACTGATTTCGATTAAATAATGGCAAAATCTGTCTGAAAGCGTATATACTTAATAAGGTGCAAGCTAAGAAAGGCTAAAAGTGAAAAAAACAAGTTTTTTTCTTACTTGCATCCATTTTTCGACCCATCGGTCCTATGCCAACCCTAACATAATGTCCTCCGATTTAGACCAAATTTGGCAAATACCCTTAGAAGCATATTATATTAGTATTCGCTGAGTTTAAGCCCCATTTCCCCATTTTCCGACCGATCGTTCCTATGTCAGCTATATGCTATGGCTATCCGATTTGGACAAAAACCTTGTAGAAATATGGTAAGCCATATAAAACAAACAAATATTAAATTTCAATACAAAACCACTAAAAACAAAAAAGTTTTTCCCTACTAAGACTATTTTCAGACCTACCTTTGTATGGTAGCTATACCATATAGTTGTCCGATTTTTATTAAACTTAATAGAAATATGAAAAAGCATAGAAAAAATACTGGTTTTCCGTCTTATCGTTCCTATGAAGGCTATGGAGATATAGTCATCCGATTTTGACAAAACTTTGTAGATGTGTGTGAAAACATTTGAGCTAAATACATGCCAATTTTAAGAACATTTTCTTTGAAAACAAAATAGTTTTCCCTACTAAGCCTAATTTCAGACCTATTTTATTGTATGGTAGCTATTGAACAAATTTATTGGTCTTCTTTTTAAATGGGGCAAATCGTGAACCGAACCTAGAAGCAAAACCAAACCCATATCCAAAAACCTCGTAGCTCAAAATGATCGAACATGTGGTGCAGCGGGTAGTGAGTGAGTGTGTGCCTGTTGTGCAATAAACCATTAAACAATTTAGGGTTCGAACCCGCAAAATAGAGCAGGTTAAACTAAAATTTAGAGCTGAACCTCAAAACTAATGTTAAATACGTTTTTTAACAAAACCGAACCGCTGATTTCAGTTGGTGAACCGAACCGCAAACCGAACAGGCTTCCTTTCAGAAATGCTGAACCGAAACAAAAAAAAAAGGAAAAAAACAAAACGGTTCGGTTCGGTTCAGTTCTCTGACGAGTTTTAAGACGTGAATCGCTTTGCTCTAGCCAATGAAACTTATTAATTTGGGAATAAAAACCGTTTCCCTAAGTTAATTTAAGACATTTCGTTCGACCTACTACAAGGGAGATCACTGAAAAACCGAATAGATGCTTAGCGATACCAGATCGATATAACCTTTAAGGATGACTTGACACAACTTGTATGTCTTTCTGCGATTACCCGCCGAACTCATTAATATACCTGTCATCAAACTGCACTCTTTTCTTGAAAGTAGATAATTGATCTGTCTTCCACAAGTGGACAATATTTTAAGTTTTCTGTAGTACTTTTTCAGCTTAATTCAATCTTAGCCATCCCAGGTAAAACAAGTAAGGGAGCTGTAGTCGAGTGCCCCGACTACAAAATACCCTGTTCCTTTTGACTTCTAGTATTTTCATACACATATACACACACTCATACATACAGCCGATGACCCGTCAGGATACAGACCGATCTGTCTCCCTAGACACAATGGGGAAGATTCTGGAAAGGATCGTATATACTCGACTTTTGGCAGTAGTCGATGAAAAGAAGGCCCTATCTGAATCCCAATATGGATTTCGTAAGGCACGGTCTACGGTGGACGCAGTCGATATTGCAACCAAGGCGATTGAGGGAACTCGGTGGAGATGGGGCACCAAGGAATACTGTGCTGTGGTAACACTGGACATCCGAAATGACTTTAATTCGGCTAGCTGGTCGCGCATACTACGGGCGTTACACCAATTTGGAGCACCTACCTACCTACAACGGATCATATCTAACTACCTGTCAGACAGAGTGCTAGTGTATGATACCGAGGAAGGCCCAAGGCGCTACAGCGTGACGGCAGGCGTCCCACAGGGGTCGGTTCTTGGACCACTTCTGTGGAACATAATGTATGACGAGGTGCTAGGGTTTGCGGATGACCTAGCGCTCGTAGTTGTAGCAAAGGAAATTGGACAGCTGGAGTCAGTTGCAAATGCGGCGATAAGACGAGTGGGCAGTTGGATGAAGGAAGCGCATCTAGAACTAGCTGGTCAAAAAACGGAGGCGGTGCTTATCACAAGCAGGAAGAACTGGTGGACAATGTACTTGTGAAATCGAAGGAGTACATAAAATACTTTGGTGTGATGCTGGACAACAGGATGAGCTTTCGACCCCATGTCGAGTATGCTAGCCAAAAAGCTTCCAAAATACAGAGAGCCCTTTCGTGGATGCTACCCAACGTAGGAGGGCCCAGAGCTGGAAGGCGACAACTACTGGCTAGAGTAGTTACTTCGGTGCTGCTCTATGCCGCACCAATATGGGCGTCTGCGGTGGCGAGTAACAAGAGCCTTCAAAAGAAGCTTGCAACGCCTTACAGACTAAGCGCACTTCGAGTGATATCCGGATTCCGGACGGTCTCGGATGAGGCAGCCTTAGTTCTGGCTAGCATGGTGATGGTGGATATACTGGCACTCGAAATGAAGGAGATCTACGAAGGGCGAGCTGTGATGGAAAGTTCGGTCACGACCGACGCCATTCGAAAGTCGGTAAGAGTTGCGTCTATGGCTACGCGGTGGAACATGGCCACAAACGCAAGATGGACTCACAGACTAATTCCAAACCTGGAGGAATGGATATGCAGGACGGAGGGGGGAATTAAACTTCCACCTAACTCAGTTTTTCACTGCATGGAGGATATAGAGAATACCTGCACAGGTTCAAGCACGAAGACACACCGGAATGTCCGGCCTGCCCAAACAAGAACGAAAATCCACATCACGTGTTGTACCGCTGTGTAAGGTACAGGACCTGGCAAGAGTTTGTACCACCCATCGAGGACCTCGTCAGCTACATGCTAGAGTCAGATTCTAACTGGAGAACCATTGGCGAGCTCATTATAGGCATCCAGAGCGATCTGAGAAGATGCGAACGAGAGCGACGCACAACGGAGAGTGCCTAAAAGAGGCAACCCATCCCCGCGAAGTAATACTTAACAGTGATCCCGCGGGGAATGAGGTGTGTAGTTGTGAGGGGGTGTAGTTAGTACGTAGGCGCCAACGTTGTTAGTGAATCGTGCATACTGTTGGTGTTTATTGTCCGATCTTATTGATCTTTTCAGAATAGATAGACCTTACTTAATATATATAAAATATCCTAATGTAATTCATAACATTTTGATAAAAAATGTGCAAAATCTTCAAAAATTTCTATGTTTAGAAGATATTGATAAACAATCGATAGTTCTTATGTCTTGGATTATGCATTTTGGACTTGTATACTAAATATCCAGAAGTCATTCCCAAAATTTTGATAAAAAATGTGCTAAATCTTCAAAAATTTTCATCTTGAGTAGTTTTCGATAAACAATCGATAGTTCTTATGTCTTGGATTATGCATTCTGGACTTGTAGACTAAATATCTTGAAGTAATTCCTAACATTTCGATAAAAAATGTGCAAAATCTTTAAAAATTTCCATCTCTAGTAGTTAGTACTAAAACAAAAGGTGGATAGGTACGGCAGGAAACTCAAAAAACCCGAAACAAATAAACAAATACTGGAGTTTTTCTTAAAATTTCGATAAAAAGTACGCAAAATCTTCAAAAATTTCCAACTTGAGTCGTTATCGATAAACTATCTATAGTTCTTATGTCTTAGATTCTGCAGTTTGGATTTGTATACAAACTTTTCTGGTGTAATTCCTAAAATTTCGATAAAAAAGTGACCAAAATCTTCAAAAATTTCCATTTAAAGTAGTTATCGATAAACTATCGATAGTTCTTATGTCTTAGATTGTGTAGTTTGGACTTGTATACAAAATATCTTGGGTAATTCCTAAAATTTCGATAAAAAAGTGACCAAAATCTTCAAAAATTTCCATTTAAAGTAGTTATCGATAAGCTATCGATAGTTATAATATCTAGGATTCTGCAGTTTGGACTTGTACATACAATTTCCTGGTGTAATTCCTAAAATTTCGCTAAAAAGTGACCAAAATCTTTACATATTATAATCTATTCACTTGAGTAGTTATCGATAAACTATCGCCAGACACTCTAAGTATGTATAAAGGATGGAAAAACTTATTATCAAGCTGAAAAGTAACATTTTTTAAGTATCCTTCAGCCTTAATCCTTGCACGTTCATATAATCCCAGTTTTGGTTGGATGACTTCCGCATGACTCTGGGACTCTGGCCTTACCTGTGCTTAGTTTACTTCCTGAGTGGCGTTTTTTCTTTGTATTTTTTTTGTGTACTTAATCAACTAATTAATATATAAAAGTCCTGAGTGGTGGGTTTCAACATTTTCTGTCGTTGTTTTTTTTTGTATTCTTTAGGCACACATCACAAAATTAACAAAACCAAAAAAAAAGTTTTCGTCACTCTCTGAGTTGTTTTTGCAGTTGTAGTTTTTTTTTTTGTTTTTTTTTCTTGTATCGGAGCAGACAACGCACGACGTTTGCTCAAGGCGAGGCTAACTGGCAAACTGCAGTTCCAATTGCGGCGAGATCCTCGACTGGCAGAAGAAGCTTCGTGAACGCAACACAAAAACGAAGACTTCCTGCAGCTCTCTTACACACACACACACACACACACACACATGGAGACGTACGTTGCATATGCAAGTCAAAGGGAACTGAAGGTCTCAGACCAGACTGTCCGCTTTTTGACAACGAGTGAGCCAGTGAGAGAGGGGGAGGGGGGTTGGGGGGGGGGGAGAGCAGATGTCCTGAGATTTGTTAAAAAGCCTTTACCTGGCGCCTATAGGCCTGGGTCCACATTATTACACAAATTGTAACACATTTTGTTAGATAGAAAAAAAAATGATGGGTAGCACTTTTTTTTTGTTTTCAAATGTTTTTCTAATCCTTGTTCTATGTTTTTGAAAATTTGAAAATTTGTTTGAAATTGTGCGTTTGCTTTGAACTAACTTTAGTAACTGAACCGATCGAATTAAAAAGCTCAACTGAGTTCCGAAAAAAATGCAGTTAAATGTGAACTGAGGAGAGTCCCTCTGCCCCTGGCACCGACTGCTGCGCGTCTCTGTGTGTGTGTGTGTGTGTGTCTGCCCAATTGAATCAGAGAATTCGCTTATATACACACACGCTTATATACATAGGCTGTTTTTTTTTCGGCTTGCAGTATGCAGCGACGTCGACAGCTCAGTCAGCGTCTCAGCATGGCGATCGGTTGCAGTTTACAGCGAATTTTTTTGCCCGTTGTGCGTTTTTTTTTTTTTTTGAAGAAGTTTTGTTTATTCATTGCCAGGCCCGAAAATTGGGGGAAACAACAATCGACAATGTTGTGAATGCTTCCCACACACACACACACACACACACACCTACAGTAGCTTGCGTTTACCGCAAATGTTTGCTGCATGTAAATAGCGGGCGGGCGGGCGGGTGCTCTTTTCAACTTAACTTTCTCGGCCGCCCTATGTACTTACTTACTCTCTGCGTGTGTGTGTGTGTGTGTGTGGCGATCAAAGCGTTTATCGCCGCAGCTCGTGCATTCTCTTCGGCTCTCCCAGCCGACTGCCGCTCGTTGTCGTTATTTTGAAATTGTCGCCCAATTGAAAGTGTAGCCCACATTCCAACAACAACAACAAACCTCTTTGGCCTGTTTTCCATTTGTTTTCTTGTTTTTTTTTTTTTGCAATTTTTCTGCTGATGTCGTTGCACGCTGCTGCTCGGCCTGCCTTTTGGGCTAAAGTCGTCGCTGGATGGGCCATGTTTAATATTTTGGTTACCGCATTATCAATTACATGGAAGGCCCCTGTTTGCCATAACCTAATTTACAGCCCAACCGCCCCCGCCTCCTCCCTTAAAAACAAAACAATACACATACATACATACTCTTTCATCTGAAGTTTTTGTGGTGGGTAACTCAACTTTTTTCCAAATTCTGACCATTTACGAGTCATTTATATGTAGAAAGAACAAAAGTTCTGTGGCAAACTTGTGCCAAAATATGTCCAACTTTATAAAGAAATTGCTCAGTTGTAAGACTAAGGTCCCACGGGCAAATAAATTTAGTGGTTCACACACTTTCTGAACCGCCGGTTCGGTTCATTACATGGGTTTTGGAGCTAACTGAACCTCGATTTCGGTTCGGTTCAATGGTTCAGAAAGGCATGTTATGAAGTATTATGATTTTGAAAATTTGATTTCTTATAAACCATTTAAATGTCTTAAAAATTCCTTAGAAGAATGTCCAAAATTTGTGAAGTCGGATTTGCAGGATTCGTCTGTAAGTTTCTACAGAAATGCACTTCGAAAACAAAGAATGTCGGCTGGAAAAGAATACGTAGCATACCTCTTACACACCATATTTATCGTAATATATGAGAAAAAATAGCAACTAGTTTTTCGACCGATCGTTCCTTGGAGCTATTCTAAAAAAACAAAAAGCATGGCAGCTATATGCTATAGTCATCCGATTTCGACCAAACTTTGTGAAATGGGAGAAAGAATAGTTAATTACGAAATTTTGGAGGCGTTTCCATTAAAAACAAAAAAAAGTTTTTCTCACTAGAACTACTTTTTCGACCGATCGTTCCTATGGCAGCTATATGCTATAGTCATCCGATGCGGCCGGTTCCGACAAATGTGCAGCGTATTTGTTTTGGATTTTTATTGAGGATAGCTTTAACTAACGGAGGAATAGTATAGAAACAGACTGACAAGGCCAAACCCCTAATTATATCCAATTTTAAGGACGTTTCGATTGAAAACAAAACAGTTTTTCTAACAAAAACTTCTTTTCAGACTCTACTTTTCTATGACAGCAGTACTATATAGAAGTCGGAATTCTACCAAACTTGGTGGAATTATGGAAAAGCATAGCCAACTAAGAAACACGAAGTTTGGAGGCGTTCCCATTGAAAACTAAAAAGTTTTTCTCACTAAAACTAGTTTTTCGACCGATCGAGCAAAGTTTGGTTAAGATAGCTTTAAAACTGATGGAGGAGATATCATAAAAACAGACTGATAGGGCTAAATAAACTCACCTCGGCATGCTGATCAAGTATATATATACTTTATGTGGTCGGAAATGCTTTCTTCTGTGAGTTACCGATGGATTTTTCGACCGATTTGCCAACCAACCGAAGCCAAAATCTCTAGAGATTTCCAGGACACCTCCGAATAAAATCAATACACAAATATAGCTATGGCTTGTAGCCGTCAGCCTTTTTAACAGACTTTATAAGTATTTAATAACAGTTTAAAATTTTTGCGATATAATGCGCTGCCTATAGTCAAAAGCTTCTTTAATAAATAAGTATAGCGTGTTTCAGTTGTTTCCGTTTAGGATCGCCATTATCAGTGGTGTTATTTATCATTGCGTTTAAACAAATTAACCAAATTGTACTGAAATACAAAAAAAAAAATGGTCTCTGCTTTAACAACTTAAGTATAGAACGCGTTCCGTATCTTTAAGGTATTAGGAGTTATATTCGAATCTTTTCCTTCTGGCAACATTTAAGACAAAGTTTAAACAATAAGCTAAAAATTATAAAATATCTAAGTTGCAAAAACTCTCTTATCGATGTAAATACACTCATAAATTTTACAAGAGCCCTTATATTGTCTAAAATCCAGTACGGACTCCCCATTTTTGGGTGGAGCTGTTTTCACCGGCATACCATACTGTGGTTCGTCGTAGTATAAATGCCTTCCCAACATCTCCAACAAAATGCGTTTACGCTGACGCAGGTTTGCCCTCAGTGGAATCCTTAGTCAAAGAAGCCACTGCCAAGCTAATCCGAAAGCTATACTGCACACCCAACCGACATCTTTAAACCGAGTTTCGCAAAATCAAGCAACACAAGAGAAAATACAGAATCCCTTCAACACTCCGTTGATGTGCATCTTTATGCAAGGAACTAAACATTATTCCTCCCCCAACCAGCAGCACACCCCAACAACCCCCTGGCCTTAACGGTCTTCATCGCTCATCACCAAAAAGTCTATCGAGGGGCTTTTGCAGAAGAAACATCTAAACTCTGCCTTGGTGATTGGAATTGGTGGTTTACCGACGGAACTAAAAACCAGAACGTAACTGCATTCGCCTGTAAAGATATGTACATCTGGAGGTACAATATCAGCCGGCTGGATTCCTGACTATTGCTCGGTCTTTGCAGCAGAAGCAATGGCCATTCTTCATGCAGTTCGATTTGCCCGAATTAGAGGACGATTCTTTATCTGTTCGGACAACCTTTCCTCTATAGAAGCTATTAAAAACCCCAGTAATCGGTGGCCGGGTTGCTCAGCGGCTAGTGTGCGCGACCGCTGTCCAAGAGGTCATGGCTTCGATCCCGCCTCGGAACATCTAATGAAAAGTTGTTTCTTTGAATAAACTTTACACACGGTCACCCTTCTCTACTGTTGACGCTAGCTTCTTAGAAATTAGCCATGCAAAAGCTTCTCAAACTGCCGTTCGGATTCGGCGTTAAACTGTAGGTCCCTTTCTCTTTTCGCACAAGCTCAGAGAGAAGCTCGGCTTTGGCCATTTGGGACTGTGTCAAGCCATTAAAAAAAAAAAAACAATCGGAACCGGATAGTCAGCAGTATTAAGGAAGCTTTCTTCCAACACCAACCAAAATTAAAAATCTTCTGTTCCTAGTCACAAAGGAATTGCTGTTCCCAGCTCTAGACTGGAACTCTTTCCAGCATAAGATCTACACGGGAAAAGATCCATTACCAAATGATTGTTCCCGTACAAACATCACCGCAATATCTCGGCTACGCTTCGGACGCTGCCGCTCTTTCTGTCAACATACGGCCCACCTATCAACATTGTGGACAGGATTTAACCACAACTCACATACTTGACATCTGCCCCAGATATGAGAATATCCGGCTCTCTCTTTTTCATAACCAATCTCCATCTTCTGTACTAGCTACTGTAAATAAAACAAACATCGATACTATCTCATGTTCCTCAAAAATGTAAATGTAAAATGGATTGACACGCCCCAAAGGGCCAAAGCCGAGCTTCTCTCAAACTCTTGGCTTGTGCGCTTCTAATTTTCGGCAGTTTAACGCCGAATCGAACGGCAGTTTGAGAAGCTTTTGCATGGCTAATTACTACAAAGCTAGCGCCAACAGCAGAGAAGGGTGACCGGGTGTAAAGTTTATTCAAAGAAAAAACTTTTTCCTTAGATGTTCCGAAGCGGGATCAGCGGCCTCTTGCACAGCGGTCGCCCTTCCCAGCCCTGAGCCACCCGGTCACACTGCTTAAAAAAATGGCAACTTAATCCATTCAATATAAAAATATTGTACGATAGGGTCTAAGGTCAAAGCGTGTTCCAGTTGTTTCCGTTTAGGATGGAGATCAGCTTTTAGAGGCTGAGTTTTTTCAGGTGCCAATAGGCAGCCCTGATTTCCCGCAAGATTAGGCAGATTGCGATAAAATGGATTGCATGGGAGCAAGGGCTGGGGGTATTTCCATTTGTTCTGTGGTTGAGTTGGACTAATTCACAGCGTGCACTAAGCATTTGTCGTTGAAGTAATTACTTATTCTCATAGAGAGATTCTGACGTTTATAATTATAATATCCTGCTGGAACTGTTGTACGATTGGTCGCTGAAGTTAGAATGATTTCTACCATCAATCAGCTTTAGTAATTTTCAATGACATTTTTCCCAGGATGCCTTATAGATCAAATTAATCTGCAGATTTTGTTCTTCAGCCAGAGAGCGCCAAACCGCAAAGCAGTGAGATCGGTGTTCCAGTAAATATTTTGCCATGGTGTGTACCAGACGAATTCAGGCATATTCCTCTCGTGTGCATACGAAAAATCTGAGAGCCCAGCGTTCCTTCCACACACACAATATAAGCTGGCTCCGCGACGCAGTCGTTGCTAAAAAGTGAGAGCAATTTCTTGCGCTGCTCTCACACACACCAATGCAAAAATGTGAATATATTGTTTGCCTTTATTCTAAATATAATAGTGAGATCCCAGGGTATACGAGTATGTAGGCATGATGGTTCATCTCACCTTGCTGGTGTATTACGAGCAAAGGAATACATTTTACAAATATTTCTGCAGTGTAAAAAAGCGTCGGCATTCGTGAGTTTCTCTTTGCGTTTTGTTGTTGGTGGCTGCTGCATCCTCTTTGTGGTTATTGTTGTTGTTATTTTTCATGCGTGGCGTTTTAAAGTTTTTATTTTAATTTTGCTTGTTTCGCATTTTCAAGAAGGTTTTCTGGTTGTATGCTTTGACCTTTTGTGGGTTTTGGTTTGCCCAACAGTTTTTCAGTTTTTGTTTTGTTTTGTTTTAATGGGTTTTACTTTTCAAGATCGCCGCCGCGCACAGTTTGCACTTTCCTCTAATCTAAGCACTCGGTAAACACCAGTGCGTGTAATTGCCGCATTAACATTAACCCCTGTCAGCTTCCCTCCCTTCCCTCCCTAGTGAGTGTGTGTGTGTGTGTGTGTGTGTTGGGTCAACTGAAAACATTGATCGCATTGAACTGTTGTGTTTTGTTCTAATTGAAGTTGACTGGGCTTAGTCTGACAGTCAATGCCCGGCATATACATACATACACAGATATATCTGTGAAGGTCTAATGTGCGTCGTGCATTGACTCACAAAAACAGAGAGAGAGAGAGACGGAGAGAGGGAGATCTTGTCAAGGCAACGCCAACGCTACGTATACGTAATATTCGTAGCCAGACGTTAGAGATCGGCACTCTTGATGCGCTTTTTCCAAGGCATTTGTGTTGTTTACATATGGAATTGAGGAAAACACGTAAAACAAGTTCAACGACCGACATTCAGTACACTCGCTTACACTCTCTCTCTCTCTCTGTCTGTCTGTCAGTCGCTCGCTTGCTCTGGCTGGCATTCAATTGCGCCTATTTGTCTCGTGACTAAGCGATCGAGTAAAGTCGCTAAAAATGTAGCGCTGAAGCAGCCCAGCTGATAAAACTCGTGTGTAAAAAGCTCCCGCCCCCTCCACACACTCACACAGACTTGAGACAGACTGGCAAAAAGGGGTAAAGAATTCAGTTGGTAAAAGGTAAATGTTGGAAAAGGAGCTTTAATGTTGCTTAAATGTATCTAGAGACTAAGAGGATAGGCAAATCAGCTTCGGAGACGAATTCTTGAGTGCCGGTTTGTGTATTTTTTAGGTCCTTCGAGACTGATGACTACCCGAAACTTCTAAAACAAACGAAACTTCAGTTTTTTCAAGCAACTTCTGCTTAAGATTGTCTGATTGTGTAACTTTAACTGTGAGCTTAAACTGAAATAGAATAGCGATATATAGACACTTCTTGCAGATATCCCTAAAGATGTTTGTCACTTGTAACCTGCCTCCTTCGCTGGACACTTTGATATTAACAAAGAGGCGGCTCCGCAGACAGTACGTTCGTACAGCTGACCTTAAGGCGGTACAAAAAGCAAGCAATTCCTCAATTTTCCATTCGAAAGGCTGACGGGACTTGAGCCAAGTCACCGCAAGAGCTTGCGGAAGACCTAGAGGAAAGGTTTAAGGGGGTCTTCTCATTGAGCAACTTTTTTTTTCGACTTTTTTTTTTGCATTTATTTATAGCTTGGATATTCAAAAATATCCCCCCAAAAGGATTTTCGAAAACTCGAATTAGTTTAGGAGATATAGTCCTTTTAGTGACCCAATGTGACCTAAATTCCCAAGCAACTGCAAACTTAAAGCGCGTTTATCTCGAAACCACGTTTTTCGAACTGGCGGCCATGATATCTCCAGTTCAACTGAACCGATTTTCATGAAACAAAGTGGAATCGACGCAGAATTGTCACCATTCTCGGGTGAACCTCGACCATAATTTTAAAAAAATTTTTACTATTTTTTTTTACACTAAACTACAAAAAAAAGCCCGAAATTGAAATTTTTTTTTGAATGGCCGCCATTTTGTCAAAAAAAAATCACAAAATTAAGTTTGAGGTTCACCCGAGAATTACATCTATACTGATTATAACCCCGTTTTTTTTTCATTTCGGACGCTCCGGAGACCCGGAATCGTGGCCGCCGTGACGACACCTTTTTTTTTACCACCAACTTTGAAGTCTCATTACTTTTTGAACAGCCCTCGTATCGAGGCAAAAAAAATTTTTATTTACTTTGAACCTTTTGTAATACAATAAATAAAAAAAAGTTTTCAATTATTCTTTGCGTTTTCAAATAAGAATTTTTTTTAAAAAGGGTCCAAAAAACGGGTTTTGAATGAGAAGACCCCCTTAAGCCATTTGACTTTACATCAAATAGTCATAGAAATCGCTTCAATAATATCATTGACATCCCTGGTCAACTTGCGTTAGCATCTCCCCCTATAACGCTTGAGGAGATCAAAGAACAAATTAAGGATCTATAAAGTAAAAAGTCTCTAGGTGAGGATAGCCTGGACAATAGAGTCTTAAAAGCTCTTCCCATCAAAGCTCTTCCCTTTTGTGGACTATACGTTCAATGCTGCCTTGCGGTTAAGCTGCTCCCCTAAGTGCTGGAATAAAGCCCAAATCGTGGTGATTCGCAGGTCTAGTCTTTTTGTCTCAGTGTCAAAAACTTTCGAAAGATGCCTGCTAAATCGAATATTGGCACTGAAAGAAGTCGCCTAAAGGATCATCCCCTTTAGGAAGTCGCCTGGCACACCGGAACAATTGAATCGTGCACAAACCCAGTCCATTTGGACTGGATATTTCTTTAATATCCTTTTATCATCCAATGGAGCAGAAAAATCATCCAAGGGATGATCATTTTTCATATCCATTGGATGATTTTTCAGTTCCATTGGATGATAAAAGGATATTAAAGACATATGCAGTCCAAATGGATACGGGAAATCATCTAATGGATATTTTTGCTTATCCTTTTTTTCTCTTTGATAACCACAAGCTAAGGAATACGTGGTGGCAGTATTTGTAGACGTAAAACAGACTTTTGATAGTATATGGCACGATGGGCTTCTGTGCAAGACTCAAAGTTTGCTTCCCCCTCAACTCTTTGATCTTATGCGAAGTTTCCTCAAGAAGAGAGCTCTCACAGTGATTCTTGACAGAACTGAATCTAGTGTAAGGTCTATAAGAGCAGGTGCTCCTTAGGGAAGTGTACTTGAACCTACTCTTTACACGCTATTTACAATGGATATGCCAACAGACGATACAGTTCCCATTGAGGACCCTCAAGATGTGCTTCTGGCTACCTTTGCGGACGACACGGTCTTTATTGCAAGAGACTCCTGCATTTATAGTGCTACGAACAAAATTATAGTTTGGTTACGAACACAACGAAAACAGAGAGCGAAAGACAGTTTTGCAGTTCTATTTTTGCTCATTTCTGTTGCACTCAGAGCAAAGAAACCTTTTTTGTTCTTTTTCTATCTTTCACTGACACTTTTGCTGAGAGCAAACTTCGAAACTGTCTTTTGCGTATGCATGCGTGACTGTGTGTTGCGCCCGTGTGTGTGTATGTCTCTGACAGCAATCTTTGAATAGCTAACGTTGCATGGCTGTGTGAATTGAATGCCTTTGGATCAATTTTAACCTATCAAACTAAATAAAGAAATTATTCTTTTTGATTTAGCTTAGCGCAAAAATACAGCATATTTAATAACTAATTGTGTACATAAGCCCATCGCCTGTCACACGAACAAAACAACAACAACATATAAAATATTTCCAGACAGTTGTTTAGTGAGCGCTCGCTCAAAACAGTTGCTGTCGGAGGTTGTCAGATGATCGACTCGTTTGTTTTGATCAATCGAAAACACGTAACAGAAAACACGTGAGGTGCGAAAAAAGTGTTTCGCTCAGTGAGAGATCGCTTGTGCTGCGTTTGTTTCTGTTTTTCATTGAGGCTTCAAAGTTTTTTGCGATCTTTAGTTCCGAAGCAAGCTATTTCTGCTCAGAATGGTCTTTCGACTCGGATTAGAAAAAAAAAACTATATCTGGAATCTCAACTATTTCCCTAGCCCTAGGAAAATGCATTGGTATTTTATCTTCCTGTATTTTTTTACTTTGGTCCTTTTGAAATGAAATTTAAAGTGGTTTTCTTACCCCTAGGAACCAGTGGAATTTCTATGCTATGAAGCTATGCATGAAGCTTTTGATTTTGCGAGAATTTTGCTAATAAAACTATTTTTCACGGGGGTTAAACGAGTTATTTTTAATTTAGCAACTTTTCGGAGCTGTTTTATACTTGTCTACAACTCAAAAAAATTCTCTAGCCTTCTATGATGAATTAGTCTTAAAAAACCTTTAGTAATGTATTGTACCGAAATCAGCAAAGGAACCGGAAGACAAGTAAGAGGAAAGATATTTGTTATTAATGTTTTTCTGTGCAAGGGCGAATATATAGACACACGGTACTTTTCCAACTTTAACAATTGATTAAGAATCTATAATCTGAAGTGTTTCCCTTACAGTGATTCTTCTATACCTATACTTAATAAAAAGTATGGATTTTTTGAGTTTCAAAGTATTTTGAAATATAAAAATTTTTACCAAGGTAACAAAACGGCACAGAATACCCAAATAAAAAAAACAGAACTGAAAATGGAACTGATATACGACTAGGATTGATTTCCTGAGAAATTGTATCTTCATTTTTATGTGCAACAAGACATGACCGGGTTTTCTCCAACTCTAGCTAGTGATTGTTGTTACCTGAGAATTTATTATTATTCTAGAATCTCAATTGTTCCCCTAGGCCCAGGGAAATACAGTTCAATTCCTGCCTCCCTACGTTGTGTTTGGTCCTTAGAGCCGGATAACGTGTATGTTGTTTTTGAGTTTTCAAGTATTTTGGAATTACTGTCAGGGACTTATAAATTTTAACAGGGTACTAGAACGAAACAGAATACTGCAATAAACTAAAAACTAAACGCCAAACCTTTTTAAATAAAGATTTGTTGTATAACCGGAAACGATTTCGTTTTGGCTTGATTTCCTGTGTACAAATGTTTGATCTATTTTATGTGCACCAATACATTAGTCGGGCTTACGAATACACGTTTTCTGGCATTCGGTCATGTGGTTGTTGTTGTTTGACAGATGATTTTCTTCACTGTGGGCACCTTTGTTTTATATACTAGTTCGTTTATTGAACATTAAATTTGTTTTCATATTGGTAACAGCTTACAATTCAGCCATCAATTTGCTGACAGTTTTCCTGTATATAAATGCAAACGAAGTAATATGTTTTTCTTCAAAATGGTCCTTCGAGCCGGATAAGGCTATAAAGATATCTCTGATATGTGATATTGCAAATCTTTCTCTTACTATCGGTCCTTCGAGCCGGATAAGACTAGAAATAGGAGGATTGAAATTGTTAAGTTAAATGTTACTTATCTATCTTTAGGGCATTGTTACAATTCAGCGATCATTTCGGCCTAGTTTTAACATTGCTGGTCCCTTTCAGTAGTGAACAACTCAATTTTTGTTACTCTTCATGAACCACCAGACTACTCCAAATACAGGGAATTTTTGTTGCTTTTAGCAACGGATGAAGGTATGGACTTTTTAAATTGTGGAGCATTTGGCAATGTAAAACGGGACTATTTTCGAAGCAACATTTTTTTATATTTGACTTTTTGTTACCTAGACAACGAAGTAACATGCTTTCTTTTCAAAATGGTCTTTCGAGCCGGGTATGAGTAAAAACGACGAGAGATCTGACATTTGAAGTCTTTTTCAAAGTAACTCCTAGTCATTTCTGCCTATTTTAACATTGGTCCTTCGAGCCGGATAGAACTATGAAGTTTAAAAAAAAGCAAACTAAGTAACATACTTTTTTCTTAAAAATGGTCTTTCGAGCGGGATATGTACAATAAAGTCGAGAGATATGATATCTCAAGTCTTATTTGTCCTATTTGATTTCTCCCTATTTGAAATTTGGTCCTTCGAGCGGGATAAGAGAACAAAATTGACGGATTAAACACTCAAAATACAGTGGAATTCTATGCTTATATCAGATATTTCTGATAGGTAATATTTTTACCTCAAAGTGCAGAGGAATTTCTGCGCTATATCCTAGGTATGTGATGTATTTACGGTTCTTTGTTATAACAAAAAAATTTTCCTGTACTTTTCGCAGTACTAAACTCCTAGCGAGAATGTAAAGGTTGACTCAAAAGTTTTCCTGAATTTCTGAAGCATATAAGAGACATTTTTAGCACAAATGCAGCCTTCATCTACACCAGCTTATGTTATCCTACGTTTCTAACAATGAATTGCTAAAAATTTTACACGCTAGGGGAGCTTGAAATAGAAAGGTTCTTATCTTTAAAGTAGCCTGCACCTTCACCAGCTATTGTTATTATATGAATCTAAATGCAAATTGATTTCTTAAAACACTTTTGAAAACCAATAAATTGTCATTTGACTTTTATGGAAAAGTACAAGTGTAACATGCTTTCTCTTTACAATGGTCCTTCGAGCCGGATATGAGTATAAAGTCGAGTGTTCTGACATCTTAAATCTTTTTCCAACTAGTTCCCACAGAAGTTCAGTCATTTCTGCCCATTTTAAAATTGGTCCTTCGAGCCGGATAGAACTAAGAAGTTTATAAATTTGCGAGTACTTTGCTGTTAGGTCAATATCTTGCTTCAGTTTGGAAAGTTTATTTCCGAAGCTACTTGTTTTCTACTTTGAATGGTCCTTCGAGCCGGATAAGACCATTCAGATATTTCTGATAGGTAATATTTCTACCTCAAAATGCAGAGGAATTTCTGCCGCTTATCCTAGATACGTGATGTATTTACGGCCCTTTGAGCCGTATGTTTTAAAAACAGTACCTTTTTCCCTATACTTTTTCCCTGTACTAAACGCTATGCGAAAAAGTAAAGGTTGACTCAAAAAATTTCCTGAATTTCTCAAGCATATTAGAGGCATTTTTAGCTCAAATGCAGCCTTCATCTACACCAGCTTTTTCCAACTAGTTCCCACAGAAGTTCAGTCATTTCTGCCCATTTTAATATTGGTCCTTCGAGCCGGATAGAACTAAGAAGTTTATAAATTTGCTAGTACTTTGCTGTTAGGTTAATATCTTGCTTCAGTTTGAAAATTTTATTTCAGAAGCTACTTGTTTTCTACTTTGAATGGTCCTTCGAGCCGGATAAGACCATTCTGATATCTCTAATAGGTGAAATTTCAAGTCTTTCCTCCCTCACTACTGCAAAATGCAGAGGAATTTCTGCCGCTCACCCTATGTACGTAAGGTAATTACGGTCCTTCAAGCCGGATATTTTACCCTGAAGATTTACACTGTACATTTTGCCAGTAGGTTTAGGTCCCTGCACTTAACTTCTAGGAAGAATAAAGAGGTTTACCTACAAGTTTTCTTGAATTGCTGAAGTTTATAACAGACTTCTTAGCTCAAACACAGCCAGCTAAAGTTATCCTACGATTCTAACTTTGTTTTGCATAGCTACAGTAAATTTCACTCGAAAAGGTTCTTAGCTTTGAAGCTGCCTGCATCCACCTGATTCTTATGACAAATTGAACTACTAAAACCAATTTCAATTGCTTCTTATTTCTGAACCTTAATTGAAAAACTTACTTGCTCTTTAGCACGGCTTTTTCCTTTCCTTTCCGTTGTTGATGTTTTGCTGTGTGCTGAGACAAGCGTCGATCGTGTCCTTTGGGATACTCGTTACTCCTTTTTCAAACTTTCACTTTTCTTTAGGGTTTTTGTTTTCTGTTTCTCTCTCTTAATTTTTAGTCGCCAGACACTTTTCTATATGTTAACAACATATTGCACTTTTGTTTCAACAAACAAAAAAAAAACCAGAACATAAGTTAAACTCTTTCAATATTTTGCATTTCTTTTCCAAAAATTCATTTGTAATAATTTCGTACACTCGAAAAAAAAGACCATAAGATAACAAGAAGAACGTGTGTGTGTTTTTGCACTAGAGTCTCTCTATGGAATGTTGCTGTTTGCAATGTTTGGTTTGGATTTGTTTTGTTTTGCGGGTTTGTTGATTGTTCTAGTGTTGTTGGTTTCCTTCTTTTTTATATATTGTGAGTTTTTTGTATCGCGTCGCAACACGCGCACGTAACGAGCAACAAACAGCAACTAACGTTATTTTTCAAAACGGAACTCAATTGAAGTGAGCCTGAAAGTCTACGCCAAGGCAAAGTCAGGACGACGGCGGCGCAGCAACAGCAACAGCAGCAGCAGCAGCAGCGGCGGCGGCAGCAGTAGCCGCTATGGGCAGAGCAACAGCCGAAGCAAAAGCCGAAGGCAACAACGGACAACTTCGGGGCGGCTACAAGCTTTGTTTTGGTCCCAGTAAACCCCTGGGAAGGAGGCTGGCTGGCTGGCTGCGAGAAGACACACGCGCGCCGCGCGACAATGGAATAGAAAAAGTTTAGCACACAATTCGAGTGAAGCGCGCGCCAAATGTTAGGCTATGATTTTTTCGTTCGTAAGGACGGTGAGCGACTAGTGCAGTTTTTTGGCAGCGACGCTACTAAACACTCATTACTCATTTTGCCCACACCCGCCAACCCACACCCCCGCTTAACAGCAGCAGCAGCAACTACACACACACACACACACACACACACACAGAGAGAAATTTTTGCTCTTTTTTTGCTGCGTGCGGTGTAAAAAAAATAAAGGATGCGACTGCGACTGCGACGTCAACAGCGGCGGCCACGTCGACGTTGGTGGAAAAAAAAAGGAAAATCAGAAACAAAACAAAAGAGGCGAAAAAAAAAAACGAAAAATGCTAAAACCAAAAGAGTCAGCGCGCACGTACTTCTCTGTGTGTGTGTGTGTGTGTGTGTGCGAGGAAAAAAATCCGTAACCAACCCCACTGCATGCTGCGGCCTCTGCTGCTGCGCTGCCGCACACACACACACACAACAAACCACCCCTATGCCGGCAGCCGCAACAACAGTTTTTTTTTTGTTGTTTTTTTTTTAAAGTAAAAAATAAAAATAATAAAAATATAAAACACACAACACACACACACCACCCACCGCTCATCGAAGAGGGGAAATTGACGCACCAAAAATAACCCATTTGTGCGCTCTTTCAGTTGCTGCTTTTAATTGTTTTTTGCCACATTCAAATTCAAATTCAAATTCCAATTCGGAGTTCGATTTGTAGGCGCTCGTAAGTAGGCTAGAAAAGATGCCAAATATGTTGACCACCAAAACGCAACACGTACAATTTGTTGTTGTTGTTGCTGCTGCGGCAGCCGGCAAAACGAACGACAACGACAACGACGAGGCAGCAACCACGACGACGTCTTAACGTTTACTAACTTCCCAAGATGCTGGCGATTTGTTGCCTGGCTGGTCGAACCGGAGAGCATCTGTATCAAACAACAACAACAACAACAACAGCCAAAGAACCGAAAAGAAGGAACAAAAAAAAATTAAGTCAGCCAGCCGGCAAAAGTCGCCGCCGTCGCCGCCACCGCCGCCGACGCTGCCGTGGCCTTCATTGTCACGACAACAACCAGTGTTAAGTTTTGCCAGTTGGTGTGCACAGTGCACAAAATGTGCCAAATTTTTGTACACAATTATTAAGCCTATTTATGTGGCAATTTGTTTGAATCCTTTTCTCATACCTTATTTATGAACTGAAGTTTGTTGATACAAATTTTAAGAACTGTTTGTGTTATACAAGCTGAGTTATGGGTAAAAACAGTAAGTGGTACTATTTGCTCGCCCCGAAATATCTTTTAATCCTTTTCAAGGCGTTACTTGATAACACAAGGCAACAATATTAGCCTTCTTTTTAGTATATCGAAGGGCAGTTGGTAATTCTAGAGACATGAATTTACAGAAAATTTTAGATTCCCTGTAGATTTTTAGAAATTTCAGCTTAAATTTGTCTATTTTAACCATTTTTTAGAGCAAAGCTCTTTTACGGACGGTCCAGAAATCGATTGTCTTTGCGACAGATTTCTTTGGCCACGCTTTTGACTTTGCAAAGTCAGCAGTTTTGGTCTTAGCAAGGCTGCCATAGCAGAAAGTGCCATAGCAGTGACCAAACAGTGACTAAAACAGTGACAAAAACCGTGACCGAAACTGTGACCGAAAAAGGTACCAAAACAATGACCAAAACAGTGACCAAAGCAGTAGTCGAGACAGTGATCAAAACAGTGACCAAAAAAGTGACGAAAACAGTGACCGAAATACTAGGTGGGGTGAAAAGTAACCTCCTTGACCACCAGAATGCGCTGATAGTCCATTCATATTTAGGTAGCCATGTTGAAATTCAACGCGATGCAGCCCTTAGTTTTGTTTTGACAGCTGATAGTTGTTGACCTGTTAGACATCATGTTGAGCATGGAAAAAAACGATTTTCGTTCCCTCATAAAACATTATTTTTTGAGAGGCAAAACTAGGAAACTAAAGAAAAGTTGGATAAATACTATGCGGCTCATGCTCCTTCAGATTACACCGTGAAATATTGGTTTCGAGGTTTCGTGGTGGCCGAAACTCCACTACCGATGAAGTCCGCAGTGGCAGGCCCTCCGATGCGGTTACACAGGAAAATGTCCAAAAAATGACCGGAAAGTGAAAGTCCGCGAGCTAGCAGAGGCCGCAAGGATTAGTACTGAGCGTACACGACATATTTTGGGCGAGATTTTGCACATGAAAAAATTATCCTGCCGTTGGGTGCCGCGTATGCTGACTCAGGCCAAAAAATACGAACGTGAGAGCACTTCGAAAGAGTGTTTGGCCATGCTGGTGCGGAATCGGGCGGATTTTTGGCGTCGATTGGTGACTGTTTATGAAACCTTCATCCATTATTACACATCAGAAAACAGAATGAGTGCTCGGCAATGGACTGAAGCCGGCACGAGTGCTCCAAAGCGGCCGAGGGAGGCTCAATGGGTCGGAAAGGTCGGCGTCCGTTTTCTGGGATTGTCGTGGCATACTCTTCGTGGATTATCTCGAAAAAGGAAAAACCATCAATAGCGAGTATTACTGTGCATTATTGGAGCGATTGAAGACCGAAATTGCTACGAAACTGCCTCACTTGAAGCGAAAAAAATTTTTGTTCTTGCAAGACAATGCACCGGCACACAAGAGCTTCACAACCATGGCTAAAATCAACGATTTAGGACTCCAAGTGCTTCCCCATCCACCTTATTCACCCGATTTGGCTCCCTCGGACTATTATCTCTTCCCAAACCTCAAAAGATGGCTCATCAATAAAAAAATTCAGCTCGGGAGGAAATCATCGATGCTGCAGAGGGAGTATTTTACAGACCTTCCGGAAAATTACTTTTCAGACGGGATCAAAAAGTTAGAAAATCGCTGGAATAAGTGTATCGACCTAAAAAGGAGACTACATTGAATAAAAAAAAAAAAAAAAAAATTAAAACAATTTTTTTTCATTTCAGTGACCAAACAGTAGGAAAAACCGTGACCGAAACTGTGACCAAACATTTACCAAAACAGTGACCAAAGCAGTAGTCGGCAGTGATCAAGTACCAAAAAGTGGAAAACAGGACTGAAACAGTAGTGACTTATTTAGTGACCAAAACAGTGACCAAAACAGTGACCGACACAGTAACCAAGGGGTTTTGAGTTGGTGATCTGGAAGTGCACTCTCAAAAGAGTCAATAGTCAAAAGCCTTGCTAGAAGAAGTCGCTTAAAAATCTTAGAGAAGGTAGGCAGAAGGCTAATAGGGCGATAAGAGTCCACATAATGTGGGTTCTCGTCCTTTTTCGGTACCATGACCACCAAGGCACATTTCCAAGGGCTTGGAAAATGACCAACTTCCAAAACAGCATTAAACTGCCGCCATAATAAGGAAATTGCCTCATTTGGGAGTGATTTGACTACCTTTCCGCCAACAGCATCCAATCCAGGGGCTTTGCTGGGCTTCAATCGCTTTATCTGTTCTTTGATCTCTTCCTCCTTAATCGGACGGATGGTACATGGTGGACCAAATGAGAGACCAAATCGCGATATGGTGATCTGCTCTTCGTGGCTGGTAGCAAAATCAAAGGGCGTGAATCTATTTTCCAGATCACGAGCAAATACATCCGCAATAGCGTCATCAGAATGAACCCAAGTGCCGTCGTTGCAACGAAGGGGGTTTCTGTGGAGAGGCTGGCGTTTTAGATTTCGCGTACATTTCCATAATGCAAAGCCATGGTTTCGGTAGTAACCAAATCAGTGACCAAAACCAGTGACTGAAATAGTGACTAAAATGGTGACCAAAACAATGACCGAAGCACTGACAGAACAGTGACAGATACAGTGACTAAAACAGTGACAAAAACAGTGACTAAAACAGACACCAAAACTGTTACTAAAACAGAGACCAAAACTGGGACCGAAACAGTGACCAAAACAAGTGACAAAAAACAGTGACCAAAACAGTGACCGAAAACAGACCAAAACTAAGACCAAAACAGTGACCAAAAACTAAAACAGTGAAGACCAAAACAGTGACAAAAACAGTGACTTAAGCAGTGATGAAAATAGTGACCAAAACTGTGACTAAAATAGTGACCAAAACAGTGACCAAAACAGTGACCAAAACAGTGACTAAAACAGTGACCAAAACAGTGACTTAAGCAGTGATGAAAACAGTGACCAAAACTGTGACTAAAATAGTGACCAAAACAGTGACCAAAACAGTGACCAATTAATGACCATAACAGTGACCAGAACAGTGACTAAAACAGAGACCAAAACTGTGAGTAAAACAGAGACCAAAACAAGGACCGAAACAGTGACCAAAACCGTGACCAAAACCGTGACTAAACAGTGACCAAAACAGTGACTAAAACAGTTCCACAAATACTGACTTATAAGTGACCAAAACGACTTTATTATTCGCGAGTTTTTGAAGGAACGAAATGCGGTCAAATAGTATCGGTCAAAACACAATAAAAATGAGCAGGCGTCTCTAAAAGATCGTAGGATTGGTAGTAGTCTCGAACAACATCCAGCAACTTCAAATGATTCGGAAGAATGCGACGAATTTGAAATCGATACATTACCTTATTTTGTAATATCTGCGCTAAAAAAAAAATGGTAAAACTATTTGGGAACCCTTATTTTTAAGCTAAGAAATAGTTTAATACTATGATTCACACCTAAATCCTTCCGCAAATTTTTCCACGTTGTTGAGTAACAGAGGCCCAATTGCTGCGAACGGCGACGAATCGATAATTGATGGTCATCATTAACACTGGCCGATACAGCTGCGATATTTCTCTCAGTTCGCCTCACTCTACGATAACGGCGTGTTGGTGGTTTTTAATCTGTCCAACAATTGTAAATTTGGTGCGAAATTTAGTCACAATAGCCTCGAATAGCCGCTTCAGTGGGTCGATTAAACTGACCATAAAATGGAAGAAGCGCGCGATGAACTTTCTTAACAGAGCACGCATTTTGATAATAAAATTCAATAATTTGCAAGCGTTGTTCGTTTGTAAGACGATTCATGGTTAAATTATAGACCAAACTGAAGATGTTTGACAGTGAAACAAAACACGAAACGTGCGTGAGCTGTTTAAACCAGTGTTGCCAAAAAGATAATAGCTAAAAAATCACCCTTTATAAGCCAACTCTGTCCTCAAACTATTGCCAAGCTACCGAGAGAAAAAACACTACAAAGCGTCTGCCGGGAAGGATACTGAATGCGATGTGCTACGACTTTCACATACTTGTCATAGCTCGATACTCAGTACTCATAACTCAGACAGCGATACTTAGAATTCGAAAGTCAATACTAAGTACTCGATACTTAGTACAAGATACTACGTACTCCATACTGATTACTCAATAGGTACTCGATATTCAGTATTTGATACTCCGTACTCGATACTAAGAACTAAGTTCTTAATACTAAGTATTTGATACTCAGTACTCGATACTCAGTAGTCGATACTGAGTACTCGATACTCAGTACTCGATTACACAGTACTCGATTCTCAGATCAAGACACTTAATTCTCAGTATTCGATAATCGATACTTAGAACTCGATCCTCAGTGCTCGATATAAAGTATTTGATACTCTGTACTCAATATTAAGAACTCGATTGGATTCGAGGTACTGGATAAGTATTATTTGATACTCCTTACTCGATACTTAGAACTAAGTACTCAATACTAAGAACTCGATACTCAGTGCTCGATGTTCAGACTTCGACACTCAATTATCAGTATTCGATAATCGATACTAAGTACTCGATTCTCAGAACTCGATACTCAGTACTCGATATAAATTATTTGGTACTTAGTGCTCGATACTCAGTTTTCGATACCCCGTACTCGATACTTAGAGCTAAGTACGCAATACTAGGTACTTAATTCTCAGTACTCGATAATCGATACTGCGTACTCGATTCACAGTACTCGGTACTCAGTTCTCGATACTCAATTCTCGATTATCAGTATTCCGTACTCCGTACTCGATATATAGAACTAAGTACCCGATATTAAGTACTTGGTACTCATTAATCGATACCAAGTACTCGATTTTAGTTACGAGTAACTCAGTATTTAATATTCAGAACTCGATACTCAGTTTTCGATACTTCGTACTCGATACTTATAGCTAAGTACTCAGTACTAAGTACTCCATACTCAGTACTCGATACTAGTTATTTGATACTTAGTGCTCGATACTCAGTTTTCGATGCTCCTTACTCGATACTTAGAATGAGGAAAGCAATATTAAGGATTTGATACTACTGTGGGCAAAAGTAGTCGGAATTTGTCGATTTCACGCGGGCTAATATTTTCGCCAGAATATTTTTTTTTTTTAGTTGGCAGCACTGTCACTGACTTACATGTCAAATTTCATGTCAAAATATTCATTATTGTTTGAGTTACGCTTGGTTTTGTGACACGCAAAAAGTGGTTTCGGCGATTTTTGAAATGTCTGAAATTATTCAACAAAGAAATGCGATTAAATTTTGCTTCCTGAATGGAATTACCGCTGCGGAAACGTTGAGAATGTTGCAGAAGGCTTACGGCGACCAAGCTCTGCCAAAATCAACAACATTTGACTGGTACAAATGGTTTAAAGAAGGCCGAAAACACGTCGAAGACGAACACCGATCTGGACGACCATCAACATCAACTGATGAGCAACACGTCAACAAATGCAAAGAATTGGTGCTCCAAAATCGTCGATTGACTGTCCGCGACCTTACTGAACTTGTTGGAATATCAGAAGGATCAGTAAAAACCATTTTGAAAGACCACCTAGGGCCTGAAAAAGTCAAATCTCGCTTGGTGCCAAAATCGCGATAATGCGCCATCACACACGCGGCACGTTATTCGCGAGCATTTGGCCAAAAACAACACCATCGTCGTTCCGAAACCACCGTATTCGCCCGATTTAGCTCCGTGTGACTTCTGGCTATTCTCCAAACTTAAAAGACCACTCCGAGGACAACGTTTCGAGTCGATTGAAGAGTTCGTGAATCGGCACGCGCTCTGAAGGCCATACCTGAAAGTGACTTTTTGGCATACATCGAGGACTGGAAAAAACGTTGGCATAAGTGCATTGTATCGGGAGGGGATTACTTTGAAGGTTTCATGAAATTGATTTGGAAGAATAAATAAAGATTTTTTGATTTATAAACAAATTCCGACTACTTTTTGCCCACAGTAGTAGGACTTGATAGCTCTCGATTCTCAGATCTTTTCACTTATTTCTCAGTATTCGATACTAGGTACTCGATTCACAGTACTCGGTACTCAGTAATAGATACTCAGTACTCGATTATCAGTATTCCGCACTCCATACTCGATACTTAGAGCTAAGTACCCGATATTAAATAGTTGTTACTCAGTAATCGATACTCAGTATTTGATATTCAGTACTCGATATTTAGATTTCGATACTTCGTACTTGATACTCAGTGCTCCTCCTACTTAAACTCCTACTTAGATTTCAACGCAAAGTGCACCCAACTAAATCCCTGGGGTCTATCCAAATATTTGGTTAGATTTGACAGCCACATGCAACAGTTTAGCTCAATTTTTGCCATAAATGCCAGACACTGTGCCCAGGCATAGGCGGCTAGCGGCAGGCAGAACAGTTGCCACGTGTGTTTGGCAGGCGCTAGAAGGGGGAGGAGGAGTAGCTGGAGCTGGGATGGGGAAGAGTAGTGTAGTGTAAGTGTGGTTTAAGTCCACTTTTGTGTTGTTTAGTTTAGTGGTTATGACCGCGAAATTTCCCAGGCGAGAGCTTTTGCTAAGCACACCCACACAAACACACAGGCACACACACTAACACACACACAGACAGCTTCAACTATACGCATACAAATGAGCGTAATAAAATCAAATGTTGATAGTTGTTGTAGTCGTTGTAGTTGAAAGAAAAAAACAGGAAAACACCAAACCCGCCCACACATAACCGAATAGCCCAGGACCCTCACACACACACACACGCACACGCACACAGGGAGCAGGAGCAGCCCACAAGGTTAGAACGAAGAAATCTACTACACGCAATCTTCATTTTCAACGCCATCAAAGCCATTCCAATCATCATTATCGTCGCCATAATCATCAAGTAAAGTACCCACCAGTAGCGCGCGCGTCTCGGCTCCGGCAACGGCAACGGCTCCGGGTCCTGGGATTCTCTTTTGCTGTTGCTTTTGCTCTTAGACGATTTGTGCGAGATGCCAACAAGTGCCCCCCAAAACCAGGCTAAGAGCATAAGACAGAGAGAGAGAGAGAGAGAGAGAGAGAGAGAGCAAGACCGAGAGACACACACACACACACACGCAGTGTCGAAGTTGATGTCTTCGTTGTAGTTTCTTTCATTTGGTTTAAGGGCTGGGGGGTGGGGTGGCAAATGCGACAAATTATTTAAGCTGCATGTGGCGCTTGTTGTTGCATCTTAGAAGACAGTTTTAGCCTGTTTCGTGGCATATAATTTTGATTTACTCCCTCACACGCACACACACACACAGAGCGACATAGGGGATGGGGGTGGGGGTGTAAGGGTAGGGGTTGAGTTTGGTAGGTTCTTGTCTTGGCAGTTCGTATAAAAAAAACTTTCAGCATATTTTCTTAGACAGCAGCTTCGAGTGTGTTTTAAATTACATACACCCACACCCCCACACCCCCTCACACACACACACACACACACTCACACACTTGCCTACCATCCAGCACATATGTAGATTATTTTCGAGTGTATAATTTCTCAAGCTCTCGTAGTAATTAGCCAATAGGAATAGCTTTCGCCTGTTGTGTAGTTGGAGGGCGTGTGTTTCCTTCACTTTTATTTGGGGAGAGTTTCTATCTATGTGTGCGTGTGTGTGTGTGTGTGTCTGTGTGTGTGTCGCATAGGGTGGCCTAACATTTGCATATGCTTAAATGTAATTAATCGTCTTGCAATTTAGCATCTATCATCTGAATGGATTACTTACCCGTCGACAGCGAAACAGAAATCTGTAAAACATAGAAAGGAAAATGAAAATTTATTAAGTCTTTTCTTGACATATTTTTATATTTGGACTGACACCTGTACTATATATAGCTAATTCTGCAGAAGTTTCGATGCAAAAGTTTGAACCCTTCTGAATAATTTCAGTTTGGTTCACAGAGCTATTTGAGTTTTACAGCTTCCCAAACTCTGTCTCTGGCTCTAGAGGAAGAGTTTTTAATTTATTTTTATTATTTACCAATTTTCTCTTGCCTTTTTTTAAATTTTTTGGTAATTTTATTAAAGACCAAAAACACTTTCAGTTCTGTTACTGTTTTCAAAAAATAACTAAACATTTACCAAACATGACAATCTAACATCCTTTTCTTGGATCTTTCGTTTTGATTTTCTTCGCTCACGCAACACCACACCAATAAAGAGTACTTTCGCCTTACACTTTATGCATTTTTTGCTACTCGACCAGAGCCACTTAAGCTACAATACGAAATGAAAACTAAGAAAAACGGTTTTGCTTCAATTTATCTGTCTTTGATGTGTGCAGTTCACATGGACGGTAATGCGTGGTCAGTTATTTAAAGTACTTAAATGAGCTTGTTTTCGAGATTCAAAAGATCCGGAAGATTTCATTAGTGTTGTATTTGAACGTTTCATTACCAAGAACACTCTAGGGATATGCTGTATGTGGATATGATTTTCATAACCTTTCCTGAACGAAAGATGCACTGACTTATGAAGTAGTGCTGGTTTAGTTTTTTGCCTTGGTCTATAACAAGGTATACGAAGCTCTCCAATTTAATGCTATTTACCAGCGATGGACTTCATTGGGTGTAAGAATTATGAAATTTTTGTGCCGATATAGGTGACAATTCTTCTTCTTTGGCATTGATGGTAATGAAATCATCACAACCGTTTTACGGTCTCGGCCGCTGCCACTAATGCCCGCCACTTGCCTCTGTCCCGAGCGACATCCCACCAAGAGGACACACCCAGCTCCGCAATATCTCCCTGCACCTGGTCGCGCCATCTTCCTTTCGCTCGACCCGGCCCGGGGCTTGCCTCCTAAAACTCGTTCGCTTGCCGATTGTAAACCCGATAGGCGACAATCGGTATATTTATAAACGATATATTAGAAAAAAAATAATTATGTTCAGATTCAAATTTGCCGTTCGGTTTCGAGATAACTCTTTAAGATGTTTCACAGGATGGTCACAATTCAATGCATAAAACCATACTTCTGAAGCAGCGGTGGGCGGAAATCCTTTGGGGATATTTTGAAAGTAAAAAAAAAAAAAAAAAAAGTTAAACAAGTTCAACATGTATTTGTTTTTGCAGTCGACTCGAGTTTGCGCCGTGCCACGATACGCAATAGATTTGTTGTTTCAACTCGTTTCGAAGTGATGCAATTACAGTTGTCATTCTGTCTTCTTGAGCGCTGCTGGCGCCAAGAAGCGAGGCAATGTTTAATACGATTGCGCGGCGCCAGTTGCCATAAAATAGCTCTCGAAGCAATGGAGGCAATGGGAGCAAGGGGCTTGCCCACCGCTGCTCTAAAAAGATGAGCGGGAATAGCTTAGCTCTCCAATAGCTATGCTACGGAGAGCTCCCCAATAGCTATTACCGCTCAACTTGTTAGAGCAGCGGTGGGCAAGCCCTTGCTCCCATTGCCTCCATTGCTTCGAGAGCTATTTTACGGCAACTATGGATGAATTGCCCAAGCTGTCTGAACTGCAATTCGCCTAAAAGTTCAGTACTGTCTGCAATCAATCTAATAAATACCAGCACCCTATTTGTAGAATCAATCTGTCACTTGATATATTTAGTAAGCAAAATCTGTTAGTTTCAAAGGCCTATACTCAGATGAGATACAATTTTTTATACCTTTTTAGTTTTATTCGAAAATAACAATTTAAAAATAAAACAATAAATTTTGGCCCAAAGGGCTAACGACCAAGCTTCTCTCAATCTCTTGATTTGCGTGCTTCTAATTTTCGCACACAAAGTTTGAGAAGCTTTTTCTTGTGCGTATCCACCACTCTCTATAAAGCCTTAAAGTTCAAATGAACCTAAAAACCTGAACTAAACCGATTCAAGGGTAATCAGTTGTGTACCAATTCGCAGCCACTCACTAAACTCGGGATTCGAATGCATCCCATTTAGAGTTGAATGCTCTTATTCTAGAGGAGTTGTTATATTCGGGTATTTTAATAATTTGATCTTTTTTAGCGGCTAACAATTCTTTTAATGAGCTGCTAGGGGTTTGGTTTGATTTTGGTGAAAATTATGACATTTTGGAAAATTAAGTACCTCTTTGAACCAAGTACGAAACATTCTTAAATCAAGTAAAAATTTTTAAACAAGTGCTAAACGCACACAAATTAGATTCTCATTCTTGAATCAAGAACCTAGTACATTGTCAAAAACCAAGTATGTGCGTTTTTGTATGAAGAGAGTCACAAGAAACTCCAGGAAGTAAGGCCGCCATTTCCCAAAAAAAAACAATTTAAAATCAGTTTTATTTTCCTTTTTTAGATTTTATTTATTTCATGGGAAATTAGTTGTCAAACTGTGTAGCAAATTTTAGTCGGTTTGAGAAACACAACACCAGTCTTAGCCTGTCAACTGTCAGTCAAACAGCTGTCTGTCCAGGCCAGCAATGTAATACCTTCTTGGGAATCCCAAAGTAACATGAGTGCAAAAATCAATGGCATTTTCCAACATACGCAACTGTGAGAGCGGACTCAACGCTATTCTCTCAATAGTGCTTGCTCTCCTCTCTCAGTTTCTTCACCTCACTCCCTCGCCTAAAAACAGTAAAACGAGAAAGAATTTAGCTCGATTTTAAGAACGAAATTCTTGAAAATTCAAGAACAAATAGATTTTTTTTCAAAAACGTTCGTACTGAAGTTACGAGGGCGGTCCCTGAAAAAGCCGACCTAACTACTAAAACACAAAAATTCATCATCAACATTGGAACATCAAACGCGGCACCCATCTTGCGCATAACTTTTTCATGTCCAATTTTTCGGTCAATATGCGATGTACAGCACTTTTTGAAATGCCTACACATTCAGCTAACTCACAAACTTTCAATCGCCGGTCACTCAATACACATTTTTTTAATTTTGGCCACCATTTCTGAAGTGGTCACCTCATTTGGACGCCCATTACTATGTTCATCTTCGCAGCTCAAACGACCTCGCTTAAACTCAGCCACCCAATATTTTATTGTTGTAAACGAGGGAGCAGAATTACGTAAGGTAGAATCCAGCTCCTTTTTAATATTGGTTGGACTAAGACCTTTTAAATAAAAGTATTGTATCACATAACGATGACCAATTTTGTCCATGTTTGCAAATCAATAACGAGCGTTTTCTATTAAGGGGGTCTTCTCATTGAGCAACTTTTTTTTTTCGACTTTTTTTTTTTGCATTTATTTATAGCTTGGATATTCAAAAATATCCCCCCAAAAGGATTTTCGAAAACTCGAATTAGTTTAGGAGATATAGTCCTTTTAGTGACCCAATGTGACCTAAATTCCCAAGCAACTGCAAACTTAAAGCGCGTTTATCTCGAAACCACGTTTTTCGAACTGGCGGCCATGATATCTCCAGTTCAACTGAACCGATTTTCATGAAACAAAGTGGAATCGACGCAGAATTGTCACCATTCTCGGGTGAACCTCGACCATAATTTTAAAAAATTTTTTACTATTTTTTTTTTACACTAAACTACAAAAAAAAAGCCCGAAATTGAAATTTTTTTTTGAATGGCCGCCATTTTGTCAAAAAAAAACAACCAAAAATTAAGTTTGAGGTTCACCCGAGAATTACATCTATACTGATTATAACCCCGTTTTTTTTCATTTCGGATGCTCCGGAGACCCGGAATCGTGGCCGCCGTGACGACACCTTTTTTTCACCACCAACTTTGAAGTCTCATTACTTTTTAAACAGCCCTCGTATCGAGGCAAAAAAAAATTTTTTATTTACTTTGAACCTTTTGTAATACAATAAATAAAAAAGTTTTCAATTATTCTTTGCGTTTTCAAATAAGAATTTTTTAAAAAGGGTCCAAAAAACGGGTTTTGAAATGAGAAGACCCCCTTCAAATCGACCAAAGAAAAAAAACTGTGCAAGGTAAAGGCAACAAACTTCAAACTTAAGCTTTTTATAGTCGGTACTTCCCCTTTTTAATATTTTTTGTGAACATTTTCCAACACTACTGTGCTAGGTCGGCCATTTCTGGAACCGGCCCTCGTACCATGAAATTGTATATTTTGTGTATAAACTAGGTAACAGAATGCAAGAAAGTATTTGTCATCCAGCGGTTTTTGTCTTTTTATAACAAACCACCAAGATATAAGTATCTGAGTATGACAATGAACGAAGCTTATTATACTAGTTAATGCTCATTTTTGAGGAACAGCCAAAAAGTAGGCAATTTATTTATAGAAAATATGTCAACTTCCTTTTTTAACTTTGGCAAAATTCTTGCGAATTGTGATACCAAATGTAGTCCAAAATCGCCCAACTTGTGCGAAAGTGAAAAAGGCGGAAAGTATGATTTGTCAAGTTTTAAGTACAAGCAATACCTCTTTTGCTTGGTCTGTTGCAATTCCCAATAGCTTTTAGCTCCCTTTCAATATAAATAAATGTTTGTTGAATTTTGGTATTTTTTCATTAACTTAAAATTGATATTTGTTGATTGATAAATGACAACTAATTTGGTATTTTTTTGTGTTTGTTCTTATCTTGCAGTATTACCGCCTGGACTGAACTGAACTGAACTGGTGAGTGTGTCTACCCAATTATTAATTATGTATGCCACAGAAAAAGTGTTGATAATATATAGACACAGCTTCTGTTCAAACACATCCCTACCTATTCCACCCCCCTCGAAAAGGCAAAGAGTAAGCTCCAAGTGTCAGAAGCGAACATTTTTTGTTGTTGTGCTCCACCTACTTTGTTTTTTTTTTTTGGTTTTTGTACGTTGTATATGTTTCGTTGTTTTTTGGTTAATATATTACGCATATGCAGCGGCAGCTGGGGAGGGGTAGGGGTAGGGGTAGAGGGGGAGCGAATGTTCAGTGAGTGTGTGAGTGAACAGCCTACACCTTCAAATACACAAACACTAGACGCCCTCACACACACACACACAGACACACGAAATATTAACCAAACAGAGGCAAGCGCCAAACGAATATCAACTGGGTACAAAACCTCCCCCCACCACCCCCCATTCACCACCCCACTCATAAAAAACCCAGCATAGCAGTTAAAAATATTTAAAAATGTCGAGTAAGAAGAGGAGCGGGGCATAGGAGTGGCATTTGTTGTGTTTTCGTCCCCCAAACCCCCCCAAAACAGAAAGCATGCGTGTGACAGCGCAGCAATAGGGTGAGGGGGTGGGTAGGTAGGGGGAGTGGGGGTAGGGTAGGCAGCCACCACTTTTGGTTAATTGCCAAAAACAACTACAAACGAAAGAACAACAACAACAGCTGGGGAAAAAAAAGACAAAAACAAAAATAAACCTTCATCTTTTTTGCGAATTTATTTTGAATCGAATGTGAAATACACTGAGAAAAATTAGAAAGTACATTTTTAGAATGTCCTACGATGAGCTAAGTGCTTCGTTGTGGTAGATCCTTTAACTTTTTCAAGCAAAATCTTTGAGCTACTGCTGCCTCTTTGGAAGCTTCTTCAGTGGTTAAATTGGAGTAAATCACGAATGCTGCAGAGCTACTGCTGCCTCTTTCAATGCATTTCACGAATGCTGCTGAGCTACTGCTGCCTCTTTTACTTCTTTTCAAGTGATTTGAAATATTACTCTAATGTTGCTGAGTTACTGCTGCCTCTTTGGAAGCTTCTTTGGTGATTAAACTGAAGGTTTTGTTGATCAACAATATTTCACGAATGCTGCTGAGTTACTGCTGCCTCTCTCACTTCTTTTTCATTGATTTGAAATAAAACAAGAGTCCGTATTATTCATTTCCATCATTACAAATGTTGCTGAGCTACTGCTGCCTCTTTTGAACTCGTTTCACGAATGCTGCTGAGCTACTCTGCCATTAACTTCTTTAAGTGATAGTATTTCCAATGATCTCAGTAGCTCCCGGAATTTTATTGGTTATTGATTCAATCATTTCAGATTGCTGCTGAGTTACGCTGCCTCTTCACTTCTTTCTTAATTAATTTGATATAAAACAAGAGTCCGTATCATTCATTTCCATCATTACAAATGCTGCTGAGCTACTGCTGCCTCTTTCAATTCATTTCACAAATGCTGCTGAACTACTGCTGACTCTTTGGAAGCTTCAACAGTATTTCACGAATGCTGCTGAGCTGTTGATGCCTTTTTCAGTTCATTTCACGCCTGCTGCTGAGCTACTGCTGTTCCCCAGCCATGCCCCTAGCGGCCGAACACACTCGGAAATTCACACCGAATGCTTGCCGAAGTAATGCATCAGTTAGTGTAAGAGAGAGACAGAGAGCCTCTCTTCTTGGGGAAGCTTCTTCGGCGATCAAACCGTATAATTTTCTTGTCCCATTCAACTGATGATTCTTGATTTTGTTTTCATTCCCTTTCCTTTTCTTCCGATCTATCTCTAGTGTAGCTCTCAGCCTTCATGTCACGGTCGAGGGTATAGAAAAAGAAAGTTAAGCTTCCCTATCCCCCCCCATTCCTCTGATATTTGCTTTTGGAGAAAAAGTTGCGTTGCCTTGGTTGATGTAGGAGGTGGCGGTTGGGGACTTATGTAAACTCGCACTCTTTTTTCAACACACACACACACACACACACATATGAATATGTAACCATATAAAACATCGTGAAAGTGCCTGACTATGTGCGTGTGTGTGTGTGTCCCCTTTATTATTTCGCGTGACGCTGCCAGCAAAAGGTACATAAATTGCAAATGTATTTGTGAAAAGTGCGTTGTGGTGCGTGCGGGTACACCATACCGCCCCCCTCCTTCCCCCCCCCCTTACTGGATGCTGGCGTCGCTGTCGAGCTTATTTTTTAATTTGTGCGCGTTTACCCAATGCCTACCGCCTCCTTCCTCTCCCTGAAAGACTAGCGCCCCGCGTTTCGTCGTTGCCAAATAATTTTACATTTCTTTCAATGCGCTACACCCCAAACTCAGTTTGGGCATTTCCACTTTTACTGCTAACCTTTTTGGTTGTTTCCTAATCTAATCAAATTTTGCAACTTCTTTTCTTTTATAGATAACCATTGAAGGAAGGGATCTGAACTGATCATCACAAGGCATTGACTGATATTAAAATGTATTAAACTATTTGTTAAACCCTTAAAATTGTGATATAAATATAAGAAAAATGTATTTAAACTAAATAAGTATATGAAAAAAACGAGGCAGCTGCAGTTCAGCAGCATTCATGTGTGAAAGAAGCCTACCTACTTCATGCTGCTGAGTTACTGCTGCCTTTTTTTACATTTTTTACTCTTTGGAAAGGCAAATGATCATTTATACCCTGGTAAGTATGACCTTCTAGTCATAGGTAAGTAATTAACCTAGTTTCCCTAGTAATTCCCAACTCTAGGTTGGCCTTAAGAGCACTTTCCAAAACTGGAGTAGTTAGGGACAAGATCAAACTGCATAAGATCGCTGGGTAGAAATCTCTAGAGAGGCCATAGGCCTTAAGACCGTTAATGTAGCTTTCTTAGAAGTGCCCGTATCTGCCATATGCAAGCTTTGATGCAATGTTTCAGCTATCACCAATGAATATCAAGAAAACCCCTAAAAAATACTCAGTATCTTGAAGGCTCAAGGAGAGTACACTTCATTGCACCGAAAAAGGAGGTCAAATATCTGACGTCGTCTTCGAAAACAAGCTAAGATTTGACCTGCACATAGAGTATACACTCAGTTAGTGTACTAGGGCACTATAAACATGCAGGAGCATACTCTATACTAATAGACCCGATTTTATCGCACCCATGCCGCCAAGATGAACATTTTTGAACATACCAAAAGGGGTAGACCGGTGCTTCTCTCACCCGTGTGTTGGTGCGCCTTCGATTTTACGCCACAAGAGTGAAGGAACCTACATTTTGGGTGGAACCCGGATTTGGGCCGAGAAGGAACCGAAGACAAAACAGAACGGTGAAAATGAAAACATGAAGTTGGAAAATTGATTGTGGTTCATTGACGTTAGAGAGTCTGAGGGAAAACATTCTGATTAGCTCGTGCCATTGAAAATGGCGGGTCTCGTCGACACTTCGTGCCAAAAAATGGACTCAAGCGGCCAAAAATCAGGCTCGCATGAACCGAAATGAGAAATGTATAAAATTTACGACAGAATTGCTAACAGATCATAACTGGGAACGAAACGTGAATTAAATGACGTGAAAAAAGCTCAATCTCTCAGTGGAAGCTTCTAAAAAAAATTGAAATATTTTGATGTTTTCTTCGATCTCGTAAAACGATCAATAAAGAATATTTAGAATGTTAGGTTAGGCGTACACAAAAGCCCAGACTTTGGAAGAACAATTTTTTGACACAAACGTGAAATCGACTTATAGATAACAACCCTAGTGCTGGCCGTTAGATTAGAAAACAGTTCCGAGAAAGGCGAAAGAGAAGTTTTTTGTCGGGTACGTTTGAAGCTTTAATATGCCGCGAGAATAATACGCGAGTATTGAAATATCAAAACTTGGCACAAATATTCTGATATATTAAATAAATTTTATGTAAAAAAAAATCAATTTTTTACACACGTAGAAAATCCCAGGCCAAAACCTTTTCGCACAAGAAAGGGACCTACAGTTTAACGCCGAATCGAACGGCAGTTTGAGAAGCTTTTCATGGCTAATTACTACAAAGCTGGCGCCAACAGCAGAGAGGGATGACCGGGTATAAAGTTTACTCAAAGAAAAAACTTGTTCATTAGATGTTCCGAGGCGGGATCGAACCCACGACCTCTTGCACAGCGGTCGCGCGCGCTAGCCGCTAAGCCACCCGGCCACGTATGGAGCTGTCTTATGGGGAGATAGAGCAAATCACCTGACTGTAGGGACGCAGCTGCAAAAGCTGCAAAGTCTGGCATGCATATGCATGACCGGAGCCATGCGTACCTGCCCGACAGCGGCCCTAGAAGTCCTAATGAAGTTAACACCACTCCACCATACCATCTGCCTGCAGAAAATAGCAACACTGTTTAGACTGCCAGCAGAAGGAGTAGGTAGGAACCACATAGTAAGCCTACGGGACTCTGGAGAAGGAAATCCCCATAGTCCTCCAACCCAGAGATGAAATGGTGGCAGAGTTCCACTTCGACAGGAATTTCACTGTATACAAAAGTAACAAGAGAGAATGGATCTGACTAGAAGAATCTTATAAAATGCAATCACACACAATTCAGTGATTCACCCCAAGGAACTAGACTTGGGGAGGCAGGATCTGGAACGATAAGATTTGATTCAATGGGAGAGTTGACAAGCATATTTCAAGCGAAGTATGTGCCATCTTCCGAAGCGCAGAACTTAATATGAAGAAAAACTACCAACTAGGCTGCAGGAACAACCTGTCCCTAAGCTGGATCCCGGGACACAACAATATCCCCGAAAACGCAATGGCCGACGAGCTGGCAAGAAAGGGTGCTATTCTGGCATATGCCAACCCATCATTAGGGAGCTCCTGAAAAAGCAGGAGAATACGCTAAGAACAGCCTCCTTGGAAAACACCAGGGGCCTGAGACAAGCAAAAGCATTAATAGTGAACCACAACCTCAAAATTTTCCAGAAATTGATTCAACAAGGAAGGAATGCCCTCTGGATCCTGACAGGGCTCAACACTGGCCACTGCAGACTGCGGGGTCACTTGTTTAAGATGGGAATAACAAACACCCAATTATTTAGATTCTGTGAAGAGAAAAGGAGTCATCTGAACATATACTATCCCACTGCGATGCTCTAGCGAGGCGCAGATTCAACAGATCAACAGCTTACAACCCAACAAGATAAGTTACCTTCTTCTTCTTCTTCTTTGGCCATTTGATGGTTATAAAATCATCACAACCGTTTTACGGTCTCGGCCGCTGCCACTTATGCCCGCCACTCGCCTCTGTCCCGAGCGACATTTCACCAGTAGGACACACCCAGCTCCGCAATATCTCCCTGCACCTAAGTATAAGTAACCTAGATAAGTAACCTGGAACCCCCGAAATCCTGACCTTGGTATAGGAGATAGGGCTGCTAGGAGAGTTGTAAACTTAGTAGGGGCACAATAGACCAAGATTGGTCGCGGTGCGTTATCTCCCAACAACAATTATAATAATAAGATCGGCAATGGTGCTAGTCAAGGCAGTTGATCACCAGAGTTCGGAAGTACTTAGCAACTGTTCAAAGGTATTGTACGAGCGCACTTGATTCTAGGTACCTGCATCGGATGCGTTGGAAATCAAGTAATCTAAACGAAGCAACCATTAAAAAAGGCCGGTTGCCGTTTGCAATAATAGCACCCACGTGAAATGATGGCTACTATTTCTGCTGCATGCTGGATGCAGCATATATGCACGAACGATCGACGAGACATGGCAGGGTAATGGTGCATTTGGTTATCTCCAAATCAAGGGTAGTTTCAACGAAAAACAGATCGCTACTGAAGTTCGAGCTATGTAGAGCACTTCTTTTGGCACAGCTGTGGGTTAAGGTATTGGCTGTTTTCAACAATCGAGTTTCTGCCACATTTTTTTTGGTGCGACTCGCAACTTGTCCTACAACACTAGGCGAAGCTATCAACATAGGTTGGAAATCGCATATCCGACTTTCAAGAGGACACATCGGATTGACGTTGGACATACGTCCCAACTCGTCCAATTCCAGCTGATCTGGTCTCAAGAGGATGCAGAACTCACACAATCAACTTGGTTTAGAGGAACATCCCATTCTGAGCTACTTGTTAACATTTGTTTAGGGAACCTTATTTACGCAACCACAAACTGCTCGGGCGCCATTTGTAAGGAACTCTTGCCCGGGTAGCTCAGTCGGTAGAGCGCTGGACTTGGCGAGTACTCCTAGGGCAAGAGTTCATAACAAAGTTCTAAATAGTGAAGACCATGCTTAACATCCTGAAGAACTGTGGAAATGGCATACCGACTTTCCAGAGGAACTCGTCCATTTACGCAACTGGTCTCAAGGGGATACAGAACTTACACAATCAACTTGGTTTTGAGGGCCATCCCATACTGAGCTACTTGTTGACATTTGTTTAGGGAACCTTAACTGCTCGGGCGCCATTTGTTTTTTTTTTTATTAAGTTTAAAGGAACTCTAGCCCGGGTAGCTCAGTCGATAGAGCACTGGACTTGACGAGTACTCCCAGGACAAGAGTTCGTTACAAAGTTCCTATCAACGGCAGCAAAGAATTTAAAATCCGACACAAAACATCCATCCCCAGAAGAACTCCAAAAGGCTCCACACTGCATTGTTTGGAAGTTGCAGCAACGTCATTTTGTCGAGGAAATTTTCGCACTTTAAAAAGAAAGGCAGGCTCGCAGTCACCTAAAGTCTCTATCTCCTTTCTTACAGAGTATAAATGGACTCATGCGACTAAAGGTTGGTGGTCGTCTGGAACTCGCACCAATTCCAGAATGCTTCCCAAAAAGGATGTCTTCGTAATCAACTATGTTTGATACGTTTAGTACACTAACTACCAC